>VYZQ01009480.1:44765-60339 GCA_013400655.1 Mystacornis crossleyi
AACCCAGCTATGGTGAGTCCTTACATCACCTCCCATTTGCCTTGTACAGGCAATACAAAATAGATCTCCTCCCTCTCTCTTCAGAGAGGGTGGATTTGTTCTGCACAGAAACTCGAGACAGAAGATGTGGCTACTTGCAGCTATGTGAAGAAACACAAGCATGAAAATTCTTACCCAGAGGAACAAAAGATCATCTGTTTTATAGGAAGGAAAATGTTGAAAGAAAATTCCAGCTAGAGTATATGATTTCTGCAACCATTTCAGCACCTCTAACCTCTCCACCTCATCCTCTCAAGGTATAAAATTCTGAGAACCTTTTTATTTGTGAANGGCTTGGGCAGCCCAATGCCAGGCAAATTGCAAAATGCCAGAGAACCTTTTCCCTATCACTAAAGTAAGTGTTGTTGAAGAAATGTTGAGTCTGAATACCACCTAACTGACATGACAACATTAATCTTGATAATAAGTTTCATTTAACTTTGTAAAGGTGTCCAACAAAATAAGCTTGCAACCTAATATGAAAGGCAGCAGATGCAACTACTAATTTAGAAAGCGCTGAGAATTCGTTTTACACTTTCCTCACACTGACATAGAAAAATGTCCCCAGAAAGCCCACACTTATTTTCATTAACTTCCCTCATCATAACACAAATAACACAACACTTAGCATCTGTGCTTCAGTTCTAGGTATGTTACCTTTACATAAGCTTATAAAAACAGAGACTGTATGGTTTTATACCATCAGTCTACTCTAATTTGGGGAGCTAGATGATTTATTTGCAAACACTATCAATTTATTCATGGTGATACCGATACCAATTTGCAGTTCTCACACTGATCTCTCTGATTTTAAATTTCTTTATACAACAAACAGTCTCTGAGAGAAGATGATGGTGATGAGGATGGTGATACAAACTGGTTTCGACTGCTTCTCCAATTTGCTAGTAGAACTAGCATTTATCCATCATTTGATATGAAAATGTTTTCATTGAACAAGATGAGGTGCAGAATTAACCTAGACATTTCTTACTGGCAAGTATAAGAGACAAGTTACTGAACTACAAGCTTTTGGTCTAAACCTCTACATTTGTACTCCTCACATAGGACTGTGGGAAGTAAGAAGAGAAAAAGAGCTTGGCCAGAGAAGCTGGTACTTTGACATCAGTACCTACTGAACAATGAAGATGTGCCAGAGAAGTCAGACTGAAATCTAAATCCAGTAACGGCTATTTGAAAAAAATTCACTCTAGGGAACCAAGTAATGACATCAGAACTATGGATTTATTAGCTGGGAAGTGTCATTCCTCTTTCAGTGGTGAAACATGAACTTTGATCCATTTACGATTCTTACACATCTCACTGGTGTTCCCAGGGAAAAAATGCATGCTACATCCTGTGTATGTGCAAACTAATGGCTATAAGCTAAAACTTGTCATCCTGTGCAGGAAATTCTCAGATCTGTAGTTTGGATAGAAATTCTACAACCTCAAGCTTGAACAGTTTTTGTTATTTTTTTTTTCAGATAGGCCATAGAACTCCATATGCTGTTTATCAAGGTAGATAAAAAAATAACTCCTCTAATTCCAAGAATGCTCTAATACCAATGGAAGAAAACTTTTATTAGTATTCTACTAGAAAGTGAGGGGGTTTACATTAAAATAGATTTCTGGGCTAATTCCCATGCATCTACCCTCCTGAGGCAAGGAGAAAATCACCCCTGCACAGTAAGTTGAGATGTCCTCTATATGATGAAGTCTGTAAAAGTTCACAACAATCCTTTCCCATGCAGAAAGGCTTCAAAGAAAGGAAGCTTGAAACATATTCAGCACAAGCTAGCAGTGCCATGCTGACTTAATCCCATACTCACAGGGGCTACTGGTCAAAGGGCAGGAATACAAGACTGTCATTCTCTTCACAGAAATTTCAACCGGATCATCTCGAAATGTGGTGAAAATTATTTACTTATTTTCAAGAGGTGCCTCATGTTATGACTACTAAATGCATAAGCAAACTCATTTCTGTTCTGGATTAGAGAAATGCAGAGTTTCTCATGCCTCCTAATTGCTGCTGAGCCTTATCTTTGATTAAAGTGATTAAAGGCCCACGTACAGCTAAGCCACTTTGGAATCACGGCACAGATTTAAGCTAACGATCTGCAAGCTCAGAACAGCATCACCCACCCCAAAGGCAGCACACCCGCACAAGAAAACTGACCACCATTACTTTTGAAAAGGAAAACCTGAGAAATAAACAAGGCCTGAAAATGTGCCAGATATACATCTTGCTTGAACTGGATTAATTGCAGACAGTAATACTATATTAATTTTCAACAGCAAAGAACTAGCCTTTTTTTTTTTTTTTTTTTTTTTAATTGTCTTGGACTAACAAAAATCTTGAACTGCCTTTTACATTAAACCTGGAAAAGTACTGCCTTTCCCTTTTTGGTATTTTTTTGATCTTCACTAGATAAAGCAGGGGACTTTCAGCCAATCCAACAATAGAGGAAGTTTCCAAAGGAGCAGTCATTGGTAACAGAATGGATTTTCAATAATCAATCCAGACTAGGAGCACAAGTCCTATTAAAAAATATGGAAAACCAGCATCCAGAGAGGTTCCGGTATCTGCTGGAATTCCTCAGAATAAGTTTTCACAAGACCAACTTTTCAGAAAAGTTCAGGGCTTCTATTGAAAATCACTTTGGCTGATAATTTAGAGGGAAAACAAGTGCCACTGAAGAGAACTTTTCTGTTTGTCCACACATTGATCTTCTGCACTTTGTTTGCATTGTCCTGGAAGGACCGGACATACAACACTGTAGGACAAATACTGAACATTATTTTATATAAGAAGACAGTGATCATCTAAAGCTTTAGCATAAAAATCAGATGAAGTGATTTACCAAAGTGGGGGTTTTATTCTGTAAATATTGATGTTTTTGTTGCCAAAAATGTCAAGAAATGCCTTCTTCCCACTTGTATAACAATAAGGTTTGATAGGTAGAATGTATGAAATACACAGCAACTTCTTCTGAAAAGCTATCTATGCTCACTCAGCTTACAGTATGTGGAATGTAATTATCCAGAAAGTGAAATATGTATAAAAATAGGTAAAATTCCTACAATATTTGTATTGAGTCATAATTCCTCCTGCCAGGAAGGTTACAATAGCTCTACAGTATATGTATGAAATGCTTGTTCATAAAGTTAAAAAACATCATTACCTTACTGAAAAACACATTAAATGTAGGAATGCATAATCAGAACTGACTCTCAATTCTGCTTAGCTGGTGCAAATCTACAGAGAACCATCATCCTTTCTGCACAAAACAAGACCAACCTCTAAGCTGAGAGTTGGGGTTTTGTTTTGTTGTTTTGTTTGCCATAGAGGGGCCAGACTAAAGTTTATGAAAGAAATTCTTCTGGAAGTGGAAGTACATTGTTTAGTATTTTTTCCCTATCTCCACTTTGTTTACTGACAGCAGTTACCCACCTTTTAAAATGATTATTGCCTGACATTACATGGAGCTTTTTACTGCCTGCTCAGAAGAAGGCAGCGAAATACAAAGAACCTCCAACTCCCCTGTCATGACCCAGTTCTGGGCTTGTGCTTTTTTGATGAGTCTTTGATCTGCAGCAGGCCTCATAGGCTGGTCTCCCGGAGGAACATGGTGCCGATGTTGTAAGACACCTTTCTCACTCTGGCAGATGAGATGGAGGGTTTTGGTGGCTTCTGACCACTTCTGACCTCCAGGAAGTAACAGATCCCAGGAATTTCCTTTGGAAAGTTTTCTGGAAGCTCTTCACGGGAACGAGGGATAAAAATAAAATTTTCTTCCTTTTTCAAAAGCCTAGAGAAAAACAAAACAGAGAGATATAAAACACTGTAAAACACATTCCAGAAATGTCTCTTAGGAAGAGGTGGATCCTATGTGCAACCAAGTAAAAAAATGAGCTAACAGTATTACGTAACATCTAAAGAAATTCTAAGTCAAGATCCTCAGCTTATATATATGGACTTATCATCATTAACTTCAAGGAGCTCTGTTGACTGAGATCAGCTGAAGTGATGGCTCAAAAAAACGTTCTCTGAAAATCAGGGTCAGCACTCAGAAAGTAAAGTACCAGAAAGAGAACCGAATTCGTAATGATCACTGTCCAGAACATATCATTTGGCTTAATTAAAACACTTTGGTCTGGTCAGTTGGGCAAAAACTAACATTTCAGAGTCATGGTTACTACCAGGTTTCCCGCTGGAAGGCAGGTACGAAGGCAGCAGTGCTTGGGAGCTTTCACAGATAAAAGCAGGGAGGTCAGTTTGTGCCCTTCTCACACTCAGTAGTACAGTATTTCATAAACTGGGATCAAACAGCAAATCCAGCTTCAACACCAAAATCAAATCTGACACTATTCATCAAAAGTACCCATGGGTTTAATCTAGGTTATTTAGTGGGGTCAAAAAGAGATCCAGGTTCCCTGGAGCCATGAAGCCACCTCCTGGCATGCCCACTCAGGACACCACAGACCTGACTATACTGCCTTCTGCCATTTGCCATCTTAGCCATGGTGGAGAAATCTCTGTCTGGTTAGACCTGAACATTTAGGGCATCTTTATCAAGTATCTTCACCAGAAGTAGCTGAACTTGTAAAATAAAGGAAATAACTCTATACATTTTATTTTTGTTTCCAATTAATTATGTAAATTAAGTTAGTGGTATTCAATCCCCTGCAGCATCGAAAAGAGCAGTTTTGAGACCATGGTAAATTCTGAGCACAGCTGGATATACAAAAGCATTCTTCCTCTTTTCCCATCAATGATATTTATTCTTTCTCTCAATCAGTTTGAAGCTCAAAAACATAACTGGGAATAACTTTATAAGTTTCAGTGGAATTTTCTAATAGGTAGTTTATTTAATGTCTGTAAAGTTGATTTCTGTAAAGTAAATGAATGAATGAATCCTGTTGCCAGGAGAATTTTGCAGGATTATCAGTATATACAGTGCCACTTCCTTTACTGAGTATTTTTCATGGGTTTTGCATGAGACAATCTGTGTGAACTCATTGAAATATAAAGGCATTTTCTTTCCAGCTTTTAAATAATCACTTAGTTATAAATCCAAAAAAGTTTCTGCCTTTGAACTTCTGTGGAGATCTTTATCTAGTGTGTGGTTTGAAGGTCCAGATTGTAAATTTTATGATCAAAATGCTGCAATCTTTTCTAAATTACATGAATGTTTATGGAGGCCTCTACAAAGAAACTTCTCCCTTTTTATCTCTGCAATGTTTGCAGTAAATATTTTGTACTTCCAAACTACAGCCTTAATGTACTAAAGTAACTCTTCACAGCTTCCCAAACTAGATTTATGCACATAACAGCTGAAATAGTAGAACGTTCTGATCTAAATCTGCAAGTTTTCATTGTATTCACTCTTCCCCACACTGACTATTTACTATGGAGCATCCAGCCTTCCTAAAAATCAATAGTTTCCTCATCAGAGTCCAACATCATGTAATTTTAATGACAGTTACACAAATCCAAAACTGTCAAATACATCTATATTCTTTGATTCAGGTCAGGGCTGGCACTAAGCTTAGTTGATATTTTACATTATTTCTTCATTGAAAAAAAAGTTCAAGATATTACCCATCTTATTTTCACTTGTTTTGTGACTTGTAACTTGGTGATAATTAAATTCTCCAGGACTGATAGACAATTAGTCTTCTGAAGATTCCTCCACTTCTGTGGTTTGCGATAGACTCCCCATCTCTGTATTAGAGGCACTGATTGAATCAGCCTTTCACCATCAGAAATTGCCCAGCTGACCTTCACTGGAATAACATTTCAGCTCTCAAGCACGCATGGCAGGAAACCCTCGTTACCAAATGCTAATGGAAGTTACTTACGGTTACACTCTATCCTACTTACTTTACGCTTTTAAGGGAAAAGAAAAGAAATTTCTGGCTCATAGAATAATACTATCAGAATGATTTTAATCATGATGAAAGTGGCCTCTTGTTAGCTTTCTCCTAAAGAACAGGTTCTTCAAATTCCCTAAATAATATGTTGGTCCTGACACTTGGCTTCCCAGTCTGAGAATAAGATCATAGTTCAGAAATTGTCTCTGATTTCTTATATCTTTGTGTATATACTAAAGAAACAAGTTATGTGCATATTCTAGTGCATATCGGTGAGGACATTTTTCTGCAGAAATCTTCCCTCTGATTTTAGGCCACTTGTGATATTAAAAAGAACACAACAGCAATTGATGACCATGGCCATTTCTAAGTTTCTTGAATTCCTTTTCATGGGTACAAAGAACTCCAAAAGATTTGTGCCAGGGGCTGAATGAATAGTGCGCATTCCCAGGGGTGTGCACTGAGCCACACTGTGGTGGGCTGACTTTGGCTGGACACCAGGTGCCCACCAAGCCACTCTATCCCATGCAATCGATTTTTTGCACTTCCCCTCTGTCTCAGGAGAAGATCCAGTGTAAAACCTTCTTCTCTGGAACACTTCCCGGGTGGTGGCACACAGTTTTGGTTGGAAGCCTCACCTCATGGACCATTCTCAGAGCGCTCCTTTGTGAACAAGTCAGACCACCCGTTGTGAAAGCCTCAAAGAACAATCTACCCTGAAAGCACAATCTTATCCTTCACCTTCAGGAAATTGCGTTGCAGCTTAAACTGTATAAAAAATGTCCCCAGATTGTCCCATATTCAGAGAGCTCAAGCTGAAGTTACACAACCTCCGCAGTTCAGGAATATGCATTTAACAACTAGTCTGAAAATATCCCAAAGCATTTATCTTAGATGTATTTTCTGAATCACTTCTGTGAATTTCCCTTCAGGGCACTATTGCAAAGGGTATTTTTACAGTAGGTTTTTCACAGGTTCAAAACTCTAGGTTCCACTCAAGTGGCTGGATACACAATTTACAATTGAGAGCTCAGATTGTGAGGGTCAGGGTACTCAGGCATTCCTATAAATTGTCTGGAATTAGGTCTGTCCTCAGCTTATGTTCTTTGTTGATGTTTCAGGGGAGAAAGGATTTCTTAAACACTGATTTGCAGTTGATTGACTTTGACACCTTCTCTTCCTAACCTGAAATCTTCCAAAGCTTTTTAAATCCTTGTTCTGTTGCTACCTTGGTGAAAATGCTCTTGCTTTCAGACAAAAAGAGACACTATCTGCGAATTATCCTATTATTTTTTTTTCTTTTCAGTTCCTTCATTTAAGAAAAAAACTCAGGAGGTCTGTGTGTGAATAAAAATTGGGATCATACTTAGTGGGAACCTTGATGAAGCTTTTAAGAGCTGTATCTCTTCGCATAGATGAAATTATAGGGTATTTATAATTCAAACTATCTCGGCAAGAACAGTCACATCTTCATCAGAGTTTCTACATTCAGAAAACCACAGAATCATAAAATATGCTGAGTTGGAAGGGACCCATCCTGATTATCAAGTCCAACTCCTGGCCCTGCACAGGAGTACCCTCAAGAGTTAAACCTCGTGCCTGAGAGTGTTGTCCAAATGCTTCTTGAGCTTTGTGCTGGGACCACTTCCCTGGGGAGCCTGTTCCAGTGCCCAACCACTCTCTGGGTGAAGAATCTTTTCCTGATATCCAACCTAAACCTCCCCTGACTCAGCTTCATGCGTTTTCTTGATTCCTGTCACAGGTCACAAGACTGAAGAGATCAGTGTCTGCCTCTCCTCTTCCTCTCATGAAGCTGCAGACTGCAATGAGGTCTCCCCTCAGTCTCCTCCAGGTTGAACAAACTAAGTGACCGCAGCCATTTGTCATATGGCTTCCCCTCCAAACCCTTCACCCTCCTTTGGACACTGTCTCATAATTTAATGTCTTTCTTATATTGTGGCACCCAGAACTGCCCCCAGCACTCGAGGTGAGGCCACTCCAGTGCAGAGCAGAGGGGACAATCCCCTCCCTTGCCCGGCTGCCGATGCTGTGCCTGATGCCCCCCAGGACACGCTTGGCCCTCCTGGCTGCCAGGGCACTGCTGACTCATGTTCAACTTGCCACTGACCAGGACCCCCAGGTCCCTTTCCACAGTGCTTTTCTCCAGCCTCTCGTTCCCCAGTCTACATACACTTCAGGGCTGTCTGTTCCCAAGTGCAGCATCTGGCATTTACCCTTATTAAACTTCATATGGTTCATACGGCCCAGCCATCAAATTTGAACTAAGAAATGGTGATTGCTCATCTCTCCAGTCTGAACTAACAGAGATTTGATATTATACAATTATTTGTTGCAAAGCCCTCTATACTGAGTGCATGTTTCCCATGATGATTCTTACTCCCTCCATGCCCACTCTTTATCTCTCCATCTCTCAGGGATGTCAGACTTTTGTACTTTTTACTGGATTGCTGAATCAGAGCACAAAAGCACCCACTCAGAACTAAACTTCATTGTGAACTTTTCTTTAGGAAAATTGGTCTGTAGAGACCAAAATTTGAACAAAACTTTTAAGAGAAATAAAATTCTCTACATCAAAGGACACTATGCAGTGCATTCCTAAACATTGCATGCACCAAGCACATTGGCCAGGTCAATTTCCATAAATGCTATCTTTCCCAGGGAGAGATGCCAACAAAAGAAAAAGGTTCTTTCTGCCTTTACTCTAAAAGGACGGTAAAACCTTTATTTGACCTTGTTCACATCACCCCACTAATTGATATAGTTAGGAAAGTTTATTTAATGGCTTTCCAAACAGGCTATGAGAAGACTGTCTCCTGTTGGACTGCTACTCCCTTCCTCTGTGGCGACAAGTGTTGCTCGCTTGACCAGCTGGGCATCTGCTTGATAAAACAAACCAGCTCATTTGTTTCCATATGATTACAGATAATAAATTATTACTGCACTCATTAGAAATACTGGAAAGCTGCTCTTAATAATACTCTGTATAAAGATATGAATTTGCTATTGTAATGCCAAAATTCAGTGCGCTTGTTTCTAAACTTTAGTGGGATTGAATTTCTCCCTCAGTTTCTATGCATGCTATAAACATCAGGAGACTGGGAAAAAATCTCTGACTACATCTATACCTAATTAACTGCACATTGCATTTATTATTTAAAGCTATGGCAGTTAGTGTATTGGTGTTTCTTCTTCATACAGATCAACTGTGGTAAGGTTATGAAAGTCATGATTTTTAATGGAATATATTGCATAGCACATGCAGCTCAGCATGGTGAGTGTCTGTCTCTGATATTAAATACTTTTCTTTCTCACCCACCTAAGCAAAAAGAATACTGTGTCTCTGCTCTCTGTTTGGCCCTTAGGGGCTCAGTGCACAGATTTGCATCATCACTGCTCAAAGTCCTCAGGCTTCACACTGATGTAACAGTGCTGGACTCAGGACCTGCCTGAATTTCTCCAAGCTTGAGCTTCCTGTAGTTTCAGCAGTTGCGTGCCAACAGATGACTTTTGCCTAGACATGTTTTAGCTTTAGATTAGCTAAATTAACCGTGTGAAACTGTAGGGTAACATACACTGCTAACTACTGAACAGTGATCTAGCACAGTTATTCTGTGTAGAATGAACCTTGAATAAAAGTGAGCCTGGAAAAAAATACCGTGTCAGAAAGCACAAGCACAGCCAGATACCAGAGGCCCAAGGACCACAGTCACAAATCACAGTGACTATGGGGGTGCAGCCTCACAGAAGCAGGTGACACTGGGAGCAGAAACTCAAAAAAACCCCAGTGCATTTTGACCACGGTTCTAAAATTAAGACTACCAATAGTTTTTTGTGCCCATGAATAAGCTGTATTCCCATTCCATCTATAACTAAATTGCCAGTCCACCAACATCTCTTGAGAACATACACGGTGAATTGACCAATATAAAAACAAACCTTTTTTAAAGGTTTCTGAGAAATAAAATCTAAAATAATTTGAAAAGGCTCTTGGAGAGCAAGCGCATTGGTTTGACCATATGAGGCAGAAAAATACAGATATAGATATAGCTATAATCTGTAGGAGAAATTATACATATAAACAGATATAACCTGTAGCAAAAAAAAAATTGACAAAAATAAAGATCTGTAAGGAGTTTACGGAAAAGCCTAATTTTAAATTAAAATCCCTGTAAAGAGAGAAGTATAGAAATACCTTAATTACCTAAAATTTCTTTCATACAACTTTCTCAACAGAACTATGGAATACCTGTATCAGTTTTGATAAATTTTAAAGGCTGATAAGCAATTTATGCAGGTGAACACAAAATGACCTCACCCAGCTCAATAAGGTGGTACCCCTGGGTTGCCCCCTCTCCTAAATCAAGATAAAGATGTGGGATAGAGGCTGTTCATCTTTGCCTAAACTCAGGTCCCAGATGTATCACCCAGCATGTGATAATGGAAAGTATCTGTACCCAACACTGAGTGCCAGAAGCACATTCTCCACAAGGGAAATACATGCTGCAAAAAACCAGAGGTAGAAAGAAGAGGGGAAAAAAAGAATTCATTTTTAAATAGGAACTACTTGACAAACAGGAACTATGTTTACCTGCTTTTGATAACTGCTTAGAAATCCCAAAGCATTACATTGCAACACTATTAGGAAAACAAGACAAATGTGGGTATATTATATTAATATTTCATAAAGATCATTATTAAAGGCTGAAACAAAAAATTTAAAAAATATTTAATCTCTCTTTTGTGCTGAAGAGTCTCATAAATCTTATTGTGCTTCCTTCCTGACAATGGAAAATAGAGTAATTCTATTCAATTCAGGATAATGTAGAAGGATTAAATAAACGTTGAGCCAATTCTTTTCCTATTCCTTCCTGTCCATATGTTTAAACGGCAACCAGTCTGGGATGCTCAACTTCCTCTCCAGTTTCCACATTTTTCACTGGAAGTTTTATCAGTGCTGTTCCAGAGATTTAATTTCCCAATTCTCAGTGATTCAAAGCAAATGGGGCTCTGTGATCCTTCTGTCAAAAGACCTGCCTGAGTCAAGAGAACGAGATATTTCAAACACAAGCAATGTTTCAGATTCAAAAGATGCAAAGGCCACCTTTGTAAAAGGTGTTGTTTCACACATAGCAGAGCTCTGCCCAGGCAGGTGTAACTGGAGCGAGACTGCCCCAGGCCCACTGCTGCTGCTAAGCAACAAACATCACACCTTGTACTTACAATTTTAGACTCCGATTCTTACTTAGGCATATTACAGGCTTGAAGGGAAGTGTCTGTAACCAGTAATAGGTATTCTGAAGTGTGATTATTATTTGAATGCTAATGACACTTTATGATGCATAATTTCCCCTGTAAAATGAAAGCTGATAAGTACTGGACAGGTTTCCAGTATCTGCATGCTACATAAGCACAAAACTTGTATCACAGCATCCATCAGGGGCCATGGTAGACACAAAAATGTGACAATAAATGCCAGTAGTTTCATTTAATTGAAAATTCTGTTGTTTTCATACAAACTGCAAAATTATCTACTTTGGAAAACACTGATTCTCAGGTAACAGAAATATTAACCACAGTATTAACAGAGTGTGCAGCAGCACAGTATGATCAAAAAGAAGCATTTGATAGAATATAAAGTCAAATACAAATACATTTCAGTTTGTGATGAATCATTTTATTTATACACAATATATATATACTCATACAAATTATATTTAAGAAAAGTTATATATGGATGCATCAGATCACTACTAGTTTATTTGGACACCACAAGGATATTATGTTAAATCTCACAAATCACTTTCAGAAACTCTGAATAGTTCTGCCCCTTTGAGTACTTTGTAATTGCAGTCTCTTCTGGCCACTGCATCAACACTGTCATTTCTTGACTTGTTCCCTGTTTGTTTTCAAGCTTTCAACTATGCCAGAAGGTATGGTTTGAAATCAGGTTTTCAAGTTGCCCCATTCACATCCATTTTATCTTTTCAAATCATTTCTGAAGCCTGTAATATGAAATTTTTGCTAGCCTGATCATCACTACTTCTAGCCATTCATCTTGAATGATAACTGCATCTCATTTAACATACATTTTCTTGCCCTTTCTACTTCCTTTACCTGTAACCATGTGTCTAGTCTGCTACTTTCACTGAAAGCTCTCTGAATCAAGCACTGAATTTGTTCAGCACATTAACAGCAGATTGTTTTCTGAGTTCAGTAACAGATAAAAAAATACCAATAATTCTGTATTTTGTTGTGTATTGTTTTGCAATTTTATGTTGCAACACTACTACATGGTCAGTCACTTTTCTACTTTCTTTCCTTTTTGAAGCAACAGTCTAAATTGATACCTTTCTGGAAGTTAAGTACAGACATGATGGCCACGTAAGGTGAAAATGAAAAAAATGGTTCTATCCATATTGGATTTCTAGGATTAAAGGGCAGTGAAAAAAACTGCAGACCCATTTTTGATACAACATGAAAGATATGCAGGCTGAGAAGATCTGACTCATGTTTTGGCCCCTAGGACTTAGTAAGAACACTCTCCAAGGTGGCTCAGATTTGACCTGTCATGGTATGATAGGACCAGTGGCCGCCAGGCAGAGATGAGACACAGGTAAAGAGAAGCTGTCTTCTCTGTGCCACAGTTTACTAGGAGTCAGGTAAAGGGCAGCACGAACCCACAGATTTCTAACAAGCTCCATACACAGGCCTTCAAACTAACTTTCAGAACAGTCTTTTTATCATCAGTGTGATGAAAAGAAAATACAGTCACAGAACCATGGAATCAAAGGGGCTGGAAGAGACCTTTAAAGCCCTTCTAGTCCAACCCCCTTGCTATGAGCAGAAACATGTTCTGCTGGATCAGGTTTCTCAACAAAGACCACAAATCTGTGTCTCACAGAGGTGCTGCATCACTCATAACCAAATTCAACACAACAAGCACTGTCCACTGGTATACAGAAGTGACTCCGGCTCCAGCATAAAGAGAGTTGTATCTAAATACTCACTCAGTACTCACTAGTTGTATTTTCATAAAGCTGTCTAGCTCACCAGTTTCTGCTCTCAGGGACACAAACATAAGCAAGCAACACCATAGCCCCAAGCGATATCACTCCCCTGAACCACACTAGTGAAGCACTAAGATCTCTCTTCTGAAAACGTATGGACTGCACTTTCAGAATATCTTGAAGACTATCCCAGGTTGGAGAACAGCCCTTTATAAGAGCTGATCCTGTTCAAGAAAAGTCCAGCTCCCTGTCATAGGTCCTTGGTCACCTTTTCCCAGACCACAAACCGCACACCAAAGGCCCTGTGACTGTGTAATTTTTGTAACTAGAGCACAATTGATAAACAAAATTATGGTGACTATTCAAACAAGGTTTTAGAGGGTTCCTCCTTTCCCACAGTGGATGAACAAGAGCCAAAGGCTGTAGAAAGCTGTGTATGGAAAGTCTCAGAGACAATTTCTTTTCAAGCGATACCAAGTTCCAAACAGAAATTTCCTACATATTTATTGATTTTTTTTAATTTAGATGAAAATGTTTTCTGTAAACAATAACAGGTTGGATTTGGATTGATTTGGAGAATAATAGATTGTCTTTCTCTTGCATGTTACCAGACAACTGTATGAATCTATTTCTGTTCACTTTATGATACAAAGCTTATTCAGTTATTCTACCTCTTGTTCAATTTGCTACACTTGCTTCATTCTCAAAATCTGATCTCAGATGAATGGGCTCTTCAGAAGAATATCACTTTATGCACTATTTTAATTACTTTTAACTTTAATTTCTGACTGAGTCATATTTTAGCATAGTACTTGAATACTTGGATGAAGAAATCCCATTAAAAATTTTTATTTACATAGATAGATAGATAACTATGGGGGGAGAAAAAATTGAGATTCACAGCTCTGAACAGGAAAAAAAAGACAGAAAAGCAATATTGTTTGAGCAACTGTGTACAGATTTACCACACAGTCTCAAAACCTTACTTCTGAAAATTACTTCAGATACAGAACATTGGAAGATTGAGATCTCCTGCCAAAAAAAAAAGTGAGTGCATCAGCTGTAATCCAAGCAGTTGAAATTCTAATAGTCAAACTGTCAAATTTGAACAATAAGGAACACCTTTTTTATTTAGGAGCTGTTCCTCATAACCAGATTTAATCAAGCCTTCTCTCTATTTGCATAATTTCTTCAAAACGCTAGGGATAATGCTTTGCCATTTTCAATCTTTTTTCCTACGGTAAGAGAATGCTTCTATCAAGTGTGTCTTTACAGTGCTAAATAAGAAATTTTGTCTTCAGGAAAGCATAAAATCTCTTTGTAAGCTTGGTCTTACAGGCAAAATTAGACTTCCTTCTGACACAATGGGAGTGTGCTTTCTTTCATGAATCGTGTTTAGCAGATGGAACCCAAATTCTTAGCCAAAAGCTGTATTAGTGCATAAAACTACGTTGCATTGAGAGATATCACCACTTTTTCTGTAAATGTTATTTTAGGCAGGAATGGCTGGCCTTTCTGTGCCTCCTTGCCTCCACTTCCTGACTTCTTTGCACATTCTGATGCAAACCTGCAAACAAAAGACCAACATCCCCCAGCAACACCTCTTTCCAGCTGCCCTGGTGCCCTGCCAACTTTCTGTTGAAGTTCGTGGGTTGAGGACAGAGCATGTTACAATACAAGATGGAACTGAAAACAGGCTGAAATAAAACAATAGTATGGGATTAAGAGGACTTACTGGTATGTGGTGGGACTGACATTGATGCGGCGTGGGTGACTTCCTGACTCGAACTTACTCGCAAGGGTGACGTTGTTCCCAAAGAGACAATAGCGTGGCATTCTCACACCAACGACGCCGGCCAGCACTGAACCTGAGTGAATGCCTATCCTCATCTGGAAAAAACATGAGATCCGTGTCAGGCTGCCTCTCCTGTGCCAGCAATGGGAATGGCATTAGCACTTATTTACAAGCAACTGTTTCAAATAAAGAATAAACCAAAGAAGAAAGTGTGAAGAAAACAGGCTCTTCTATTCCACTAGCTTAATTCAGATGCAGTTAAAAGAAAGAAGAACAAAAACGTGGTTATTTTTTTTACTAAATCTATTTTCTTCTTCTGTGCACATTTGCCAGAGACTGACAATAAATTCAGAAATCATGAAAAAATTAGGACAGGATCACCAAGAGTTACTGTAATATCAGCCATCTAATTACACAAATAAATCCATTACAGAGGGTTATTTTTGCCACCAATTTTAACATAGGCTTCAAAGTAAGGCCAAATTTTTCTCAAACTGGCAGGAAGAGTAGTTAAGTGGAGTGAATGAATAAGTTACTTTTATTTCCTTCACATTTTTCTTCTAAACTCTTCAAGGTTTAAAGGTCTTTCTCACTTTGTCAGACTGAGAGATATTGCAGTGGTGAGAATGCTGAAGACTGAGGCACCAGTGATTTTAAAAGTAATTGTATCCTCCTCAAAATAAGGAGCAATAAGTCCCCAGCAAATTAAAAAAACCCATGTGAGTATTCTAGCAATCATCCCCTGTAACTGACTGAGATGTGGCAATTGCATAGACCTGTAAGGCTCAGGGTCACCATCCAAGCTTCTTTCAGAGTGAATAATCAGAGATTTATTGTCA
>VYZQ01009482.1:0-10063 GCA_013400655.1 Mystacornis crossleyi
CTCCAGCATCTCAATGTCTTTCTCGTTTTGAGGGACGCAAAACTGAACACAGGATTCGAAGTGTGGCCTCGCCAGTGCCAATTACAGGGGGACAATCACTGCCCTAGTCCTGTTGGCCGCACTGTTTTTGATACAAATGAGGTTATTGTTGGCCTTCTTGGCCACCTGTGTTATGTTCAGCTGATTGTGGACCCCAAGTCCTTTTCCACCAGCCAGCTTTCCAGCCACTCTGCCCCAAGCCCATAGGGGTTGTTGTCACCTAACTGCAGAACCTGGGTATGGGTAAGGGAAACCTTCTAGCAGCCTGTATAAGCTTGCTGTATATGCAGCCTTGCTGTATCTATCCGTCAATGGTATCTGTACTTTCTCTAAGAAAATGCAGAAACATCAGTGAGCCCAGTTCAGATGCTGATCTCAACTCAAATTAAAACTAGCATATAAAAACACCTATTTAGAAGTGGAGTTTTTGTAATAAACAATTACATCAACATTTGCGCTGTTCATGTGGTGAAGAGATAGAAGCCAGTTTCAAGAATTCTGATAGTGTTTCCTTTTTTCAGATACAGACATAAATACAAGTTTAATAAACTAGCATGGTAGGACTACATGTATCTGTATAACTACAGTCAGGTATAAAGGAAAAGGAATCAGAATAATAACAAGATATAGATTTTATCTGCTTTTGACCAGTAAGACTAGACACCAGATGAAACAGTGACAGGCACAAGATTGAAGGGAAACTTTATAAAGATCTTTGGGTAATGATGTAGGTCTCAACATTTTAGAGCTTGTTAGTTTTCAGCAAGAGAACAAGGGCAGTAAGAAGTTCTTAAAGAAATCCTTGGGAAAAGCCATTACAATACTTTTAGCTCATCTATAATTAAAAAAAATAATAAAAGAAAATTTTAATAGAAGAAAAATTTTTGTACCATTGGTAAAAATAGGTGAAAAAGTAGTTTACCCATGAATTTTCTCACCTCTGTAGTCATAAAGCTGCAATGGACACTGAGAAAACAACTTTGCTTTATTTAAAGACAGTGCTTATTCTTTTTCCTGCTGCAAAAACCATGTCCAAGAGATGTTTCAAGAAGACACAAGTTCTTCTTGAAAGATTGCATAGTGTCAACTGATCAATGCCGTGTTATAAATTCCGAGGCTTTATGTCAGTTGCTAAAAAGTACTTCTGACAGTGTTGTTAAGTAGTACTCGTGAAGCACAATTATGACTTACAGAGAAGACTTAATGGCTGTATGCTTCATTGCACATAAAAACATTCCATGGGCTCCTGCCTTTTCAGTTAGTACTGCTATCTGAATCCTCACTATGCACAAGGTGGCAGGAAAAACAAGATCTGATCTAATGCTACTAAGGACTCCAAAGCTTTGTCTTAGTTGAGAGAGATTCTTTTCTCCTTTAATAACAAGCTACATTTGCAGGACATAAATTTCATTGTCCATTCATAGAAATGTTTACTTTTGTTTCAGAAAAGACCTCTGAAGAGGTGAAGAAAGACTGGAGATAATCTGAAATATTGTGTAAATAATGATTTTGAACAACTCAATATTTGGGTGCTGGTCTAGGTACACATTTGAAACCACTAATGCATAGAGATTGGTTTCTTAGTACTCTGAATGCAAGGAGCATAAGAAATAAAAATTATAGGAACTCATCAGATTCAATTTTCAGATTCTGATGTGTGCATAAATATTGTACCTCCCTGAATATTTGCAGTTTACCTGGCAATCTAATGACTATCACCCTGCAGACACTGAATTCTTCTCTCTGGTGCCCAGTGACAGGACCCAAGAGAGAGGCCTGAAGTTGTGTCAGGGAGGTTTAGGGTGGATATTAGAAAAAGGCTCTGCACCCAGAGGGTGTTTGGGCACTGGAACAGGCTCCCAGGGAACTGGTCACAGCACCAGCCTGACAGAGCCCAAGATTGGCCAATGCTCTGGGACCCGTGGTGTGACTACTGGGGATGGTGCTGTGCTGAGCTAGGAACTGGACTGGATGATCCTTGTGGGTCCCTTCCAACACAGCATGTCCTGTGATTCTGTGATTCAGCAATGTACTTAAGAGCACATTCACATCAGTGATTAACTATATATAGATTCATGTGCCATATAAAGTGCAACATATGTACACTGTATGGTATTAATGTTTTTTGATATTACCAAGATTCATGTAATGTAATTTCAGGCATCAAAAATTAGTTAGTGCAAGCCTCCAAATGAAATGGAGGGAAGGCAATACATGTAAAAACTGATTTACTCCGTTTTAGTATTAGATATAGACAGATGGTATCTGTCTGTTGAGTACAGCTAAACGCTACCTTCAACTGTGCACCTATGTGAATAAACACGGTATTAGGCCATGTTCTAATCACAGATCTTGATTCATTTTGACTAGACAGTGGCCAGTAAGTAATGTTCAAGCTTGGTGAAATTAATTTCACTTCAAAGTACAAAAACACTGTATCACAGGAGAAGTTTTGGGGGTAAGATTTTATTTTTATAACAGCTTTGAAACACATCAGGTCAGAGTCTTCGCTGGTGTAAATCAGTGGAATTGAATTCACTGCCAACCTCACTGTTTACACCAGCTGAATCTCTACCCCATAGACTTTATACTAATGTGCTATCTTTATGTATATGCACGGTAATTGCAGCTAGAGCACAACTCTGGAAAGTCTTCTATGCATGACATTTCCAGTGAATCCAAAATCATCTCTGTATGAGTAAGACTTCCCTTATGTGAGGCTTAATTACTATTTTAACTAATCTATTTATTTTTAATTACTGCATAATTTTTGTAAGGACAAATAATATTGGGAACAAGCATGTTGCCATTTGTTTTCACAGCTGATTTTTCTCCAGATAGCAATCAAAATACCTTTGGATGGAAATGGAAAAAAATTATATAGCTTAATATTTTCTAGGTACAGCTGGTCATGCAGAGATATTAATATATCTTATTGAAGCTGCTACACCAGGGTTAATCTGATAAAGCTCTCAAGATGAACATGCTGTTTATCCTATTGACACAAAGCATTAAGTCTGTCACCACATCCTGCTCTTGCCAGCTACGTGGGAGCTATTGTTGAGGCTCAGAGTAGCAGTAAGGAAGACATCAGTAAAGGACCAAGCTGTGCTAGACAGCCAAGCAAGAGACTAACCTAAAGAAAGGCAACTAAGTAAAGATTATGTGTTGAACAGAAGGAGGAGTTTGCATTCCCTGAGGAAAAAAAATCAGCAACTGATTTTCCCCCCTTCTTCCTTTCTTTTGTAAAAGTTGTGTCTGTAAATGTTAGCACAAACATAAGCATAATTTGAAGCTGTAAGAAGAATTGATTAAATGACAAGTGGTACTAAATAGTGCCTGTGATTATTCATAGAATATCTAGTGATCTTCAGAACACAACAATTTGGCAAATATTTAGCTGATATTTGTTACTTTATGCTGCTTAAATCTCACCTTTGAGTCTCATGGAAGAATTCATTAACAGTGAAAGGTGACTGTTCTGGAAAGACTCAAAGAAAAGAGATATTTATTTCTGACTTTTTATTACTGCTTTTCACAAATTTACATTTAATATTTTCACAGAATTAGCTAAAGTTTAACTAAGCTTAACTCAGTTAAACTTTAGGATTCGTATTAGTTCTTAAATTTGTGCTTTATGAATAACGATCAAGCACAACATTTGGATGGTATGACCATATTCCCATGTGAAATCTGTGGGAAATTTTTTCCTAGTCTTCAGTGCTGAAGGATCCAGCATATAGAATTCATAATAGGTTCCTAACAGTGATGCTGCATTTCTAGATCTTGAACCTGTCTTAGAGAATGACTGATTATCATTGTTCAAAGTAAAGCAAAAAAATCCTTTCTTAAATAATTCTTGTAACTTAATAATAATCCCTAATCTTTTCCAATTAATATAAATTTATGAACACCAACTTGAATATATGTATTTTCACCAACAACATAAAGTAGATATAAAATAAATTTGGAGGTAAAAAAAATATTAATTGACTGGAAAAAATTAACTGTAATGCAACCGCCTTCTGTGATAGGGAAGGCCACTGAGTGGCACAATGTCTATGCAATGGCACAGAATTAAATAATGACCAGCTAAGGCTGTGTGTCATGTCTAATGCTCTGGACTTGGGACAACTCTCTGCTTTGCTCCCATCAGATTAACAGACATAGCAATTATATCTCAGTATGATGCACAGTGGAGTAAGAGCCTGACGCTTTTTTTTGTGCTGTCACATTTTCAGTGTCTCTTCGGGATAAATCAAGGCTTAGCCTCTCAAACAGTACAAAATTATAGTGTCTTGTATGTCTGTGCAAGCATAATATGTGGTCTTCTATCAAATGTCACTGTAGGTATTTTTATGATTATGCAAACAGCCATTTACTTTTATTCTCATTATCATTTTCCTTCCGTGGTAGATTTTGGAAGAAATTTACAAAATTTAGTCATATGGAATATAAAACAGTTCTTCCTGTAAGCAAATTTAAAAACCTTTTCTGTCAGCCTCACTGGATGTAATACAATGAGAAAGGTTGATGCCAGAAGATATCTTATCTACAACATGCATTGTTTTGTTTATTTTGTCCAGTTCTTTGTCTAAGCTAATCATGGAGTCTTTTCTGTCTCTTATCATGCTTCAATCTTTTAGTGCATCTTGACACTGTTTCATTACTGTAGACAGTCATTATCACTGTATACAATGCACTTGAATTTGTAGTTTAGGTAATGCTTAAGTAGCCCTTCTGGTTAGACAGCATCTAAGGGCTGCTGCAACTCACCGGTGGGACTTGCCCATGGATTGAATTCTTTCTCCAGCTGGTGGGGGTAGGGAGGGAGTAAATTATAGAACGCTCACATTTAGGCCAAATTGCTGTTCTTGTCATTTGGGGCTGAAGTGCAGAACAATGCGCCATGCCATGAGTCTCTCTCCAACAGGAAGAGGCAGAAATCAATAAAGATTTTTCAGGTGCTTTATGTTCAGCAGAGAGATGTTTCTTTGGAGATCTCAGTCACAACTATCCATCGACTAGAAAGCAAACTAGTTCATTAACTCAAAATCAAGTTTGCAGCAGCAATGCTGATGTAGGTCAGTGGATGTGTTAGATGAGTGAAATCCCATGTCATGCTTTATTCTTCTCATTCCTGCTATGATATCTTCCTGAAGGTTAAGTTTCCTCACCATCACCTACTGAAGCCTATGCAGTACCACTACATTGTGCAAGAAAAGGTATTACTAAGAATAAATTAAATGTCTTTGGTGCCTAGACTCTGTTAATGATCAAGGTGCATCACATAAACCACTGGGCAATTAAAATCCACAAAAAAATTATCTTAAAGTGACATTAAATTAAAATTAGGTAACATACAAATACCAAGTCATTTTATTCTATGAGATAACCTGAAGTTACAAATAAAGCTGAACTATCTAATTATACAGAGGTTTTATTTGGTTTTAAAAGTTGGGAAAGAAAAGATGAAGTTGAATAAGCATTTTAACCCTGCAAATACAAGGCTGGTAACAAGGACATGCAGTTTTCTTTTTATTTTGTCTTGTAGATGGCTTTGTTCCTCTCCACTGACTTTGAAGGGACCATGAGTGATCCAGTGCTAAAGACAGAAAATCTGAAATATAATTTCAGGAAAAAAACACATATTTTCCATCTTTTTTCCAACATCCTTAAAATACATTGTCTGATTGAAACATACAAATATTCAAAATAAAAGCCAAATTTTTTTGTTGGAGAACGACCATATTGCCCCAAGGATGCAGGCAGAAGATCTGGTCGCCAGAGTCATCCCCCTGACCATTTTGTAATTTTGAGCTTCATGTGTTGTTTTTCTCATAACTTGCCAAATCCCTGAGTCATATTTGTTATAATGATTTTCATGACAACAGTATCCAGGAGCCTCAAATTAAGTCTAGGATCAATTGTGAAGGGCAGTATATAAGATAATAAAAAACAACCCTCAGGTCCTTGTATATCAATTTAAATTGGACATTTGAAATTAATGAGGCCAAGAGGAAATGGGAAACAAAAAGAACTATTTTAGGCACAAATTACTCCTATCTCACTTTAGGTGTTTAATTAGGATAGCATCTTTATTTATGTTTCTTTTCCTAGAGGTACCTTTATACTCCAGATTGAGACGGAGACAGAGAGAGTGGGAGGGAGGGAGGGAAGCAGGGAGGAATTCAACAGGGTGAAGTGATCCCATTCATGAATGAGGGAACACTGCCTTCCTTAGGATGCCTTTTCCTGCTTTTTAGCATGCCTGTTACTTTATCTTTTGAACCAGCACCTATTTACAGCAATGACAATAGTAATCCCTGCCGAGCTACACACCTGAATTTCTTTTATGTGAAAGAACCAGGTATCTGATAGTGAAATTTTGTTCTGGTTTCTTCTGATCCATGGATATATAACCAGGCAGCGTGCACACCCAGAGGTCATGTGGCAAGGTGGAATAGAAGCAAGGTGAAATGAATTAAGATCTAGGCTCCATGTGAATAAAAATAGATTTTATGTTTTCCTCGAAGTTTTCATAAAGCACTTTGTGTATTATCTGCACCACAACTAATACTGATTTAATGAACCTGAAGATGCACTTCCTTTCCCAGTGTTGCCATGTAACCCCAAAGTTTCTTCCTCATTTAAGAAAGTAACATGTAGAAATGAAAAAAAAAAAAGAGGGAACACATGTAATGTATGAATGAACTCTGTATATCTTAGTGAAGATGCAAAGATGCATTATTACTGGTGGTAACCCCAAAATAAAAAAGCACCTCCCCCTTCAAGAAATTAGGATATGCCTGTTTAATTCTTTTGAAAATGTTAATATTAGAACACTTTGTAAAGATACAAAAGTCTATGGAGCTCATGTACCCTAGATCACAAAACGGGCAGCAAATAGTACAATACAAACAGAATATTTATAATTTAACACTTTGAAAAATAACAGGAAGATTGAATTTTCTCTGTAAATTCTTCTTTTTATGTGATGTTAAGGAACTATGTGTTTTCTCTGTAAGCAAGTAAAGTTGCACCTCAGTCACTTGATTTTAGTTCAGATTTTGTGAGCTAAAACAAAGAAATGGAAGGGAGGGAGATTAAAGAAAGTTCATTTGTCTGTAAATTATTAAATACAGATGGGAAACTCCTGCACCAAAACAGATGGCCTGCAACTACAAAAATTTAGCATATAGACAGTCATAACTAAATTCCCTTAAATGTGAATTTAGATTAATTAGGATTTAAAAGCAGTATCATAAGCAGAAAAAATTGCATATTTCTGGAGAATAGGGGAGTCTCATTACAGAGGCGGATCTATTGACATTTACACTGGAATTTCACATACTAATAATTTTGAGTCACATGAAGCTCTACAGTGGAGAGTATCATATTTTGTGCATGCTTTGCATGGAGGTCAGTTCCAGTCTACTACCTCACAGTGGGAATTGGCCTAAGAGATGAAATAACAGAGATTTTTCTTTTCCCTAGATACTACCTAGTTTTTCAAATGTATTTATAAGGATATTTTTAAATGCATTAGTAAATATTCTAAAATAAAAATGTATTTCTAAAAATAGATATTTTTTCTGTCCAAAAAGAGTTGCCTCTCTGAACAGAAGGGCTATTGCTATCACTTCTCTTACATTTTAAGAGTACTTCCTTTCTGCAGACAATGTGACAGTCTGATTGAAAAAAACCTGTATGAAGACTGTAGAGAGCTAGACTAGGGTCAGAAAAAAGCAGGTGTGCTTCTGTAGATTAACTTGAAATTGGGAAATAATTTTTACAAGAGCAAAAATGTAAGACCGAGTTCCAAAGCAGAAGTTATGTTTTGCCTTTATAGGTTTCCTGTAGTTATTTAAGTTGAATTAACACTTCTTTACTTAACTTCTCTCCACCATTTTGTTCTAGAAGTTGTAACCCCAGGATGCTGTAATATATTATCATTGCTCACAGCTGTCTGTAAACTTTGTATTGAGTTTGTGACTCATCAGTTGAGGCTTGTCAGGTCTGTTCTCTCTGAGCTTTGTTTTACTGGACTTAGCTGTGAGAACAACCTAATCAACCAGGTGTCTATATCTAACCTGGTTTAGTTGGTTTTGTTTGTTTCTGGTGGTTTTTTAAAATCCTTATGTGGTAAGAAATGTACTTTCATGTATTAGACACTTTACATATTTTTAGCAACCCAAGTGAAAAGTTTTTATTGCCCTTTTATGTAAACAGATCTGAGCAAAAGAACGATGCTGGAGCTGAATACCTGTTTCCATTTCTTAAGCCTTTCAGACTCTTAGTCCTTAATATAGAGAGAATACAGAGATCTTTCCCAGAGAGACTTGTTTTCTCTCTCTAGTTCATCTGTGCAAAACCAAATTTATATGATTATTTAACTAAGTATATTCTTAAACAAGCCATGTTTTTTGATATTCAAACAAAATATTTGTAACTGGTTTTACTTGTTTTACAGGCCCCAAATAGTCCAACTGTATCCACATTATTTTTATTTCCAATTTTTTGCAGATGTTTAAAAAATCTGTTGGAGAAGCAAGTGTCACTGTAGAGTTTGCAGTAGGCAAAGCAGGGCAACATGCTTTGCCCTGGATTTGTATAAAAGCTAAACCAGGAAAAAGAGTGATGTCTTTGCTGAGTTTGAGTGACATATGAAAGGCACTCATGAAAAGAGGGAGAATCCTTATTTATATGTCTCTCTCAATATATAGGTAGATATATGTATACATGTGTGTGTGTGTACATTTTTATATATATAAAGAAAAATTTGAAAATGGAATATAAACAAATGTCTGGGAACATGAGTTTGGCCACATTTTTACCAATATCGGACAAAAAAAGACCATATTTTTACATTTTACATAAGATTTTCCTCAAATTGCGTTGCTTACCAAGATATGTTACTCTGCAGCAGTCCTAGTGCAGTTATCAGAAACTGTTGCACACATATATTTATTTTTTTGAGCTAATGTTTCTCTATACACTAGTCATAAAATAGAAAAATTTATATGTATTTCTTCACCAGCAAGTATGGCAGTCAATAGAATATCAACATATAATTTCTTTAAAATATATTTTAATTCTGATTTACAGATAATAAAAGCCTGTGAAAATTCAAATAGGAAGGAGATGAGAAAAAAAATGCATCTATGGAAAAGAGGAATGTCTTTTAAGATCATATTCAATGTGACATACTGTTCATAATATCTCCTAAATGCCAAATAAGAAGAGTGACATTATCTATCTATTTTTGTGGTTTTTTTTTTTTTTTACTACTGCTCTGTAGGACATCTCTTTTAGAATACTTAGCAATGATGTCTCTTGAACATGGGTTCTGTGATAATTGCTTTCAAAAAAAAAGATTTAAAATGGTTATCACCTTGGAAATTACGATTTAGATATGCTTATATGTTTTTAAAAAATCACATATTTCTATGCTTTCATTTTTACTGTCATTTGTTTGGCCACACTCTTAAAATTACCTTTAACTTGCTGTAAATTGTATTCTAACCTGAACTGTCTGAGCCCATTTGAATTCATTTCTATATTCCTTTGAAATGGGACTGTTTCCTTTCAGAAAATAACTTAATACATTTAAAGACCTTGTTTGAATACAGTAATTTTGATCATAGAAAGATGTAATATGAATCAGAAAAGAAATGGACCATGAAATTCTACGGTCAGGGAAAGGGGGGAAAATGACATTAGGACTTTTGTTTAAAAATAAGAAAATGCCTAAGTTGTTACTACTTTTTGCCACCTCAGGAAATTTATACTATTTTTATATACAAAAAGCCAACATTTAGTTTTTAATAAGTACCTGGGCAGTTTTACGGCCCAGGTTGAAATATTAATGCATTGAAATGTTAATTTATCGCAGCTGTAGAACTCAGATAGGTGGTGTTTCCTTAAAGCTAAACTATGCCCATTATAAGAACTTGACTTAGAGTAGGGTGTTCTGGTGGCTAAGTCCACATTACATCCCCCATGTTGCTACAAAATGGTCTCT
>VYZQ01009482.1:10706-33046 GCA_013400655.1 Mystacornis crossleyi
ATGATACATCAGAGACTCCCTTGTAATTTCGTGATAAGCATGTGGGGTAGAGCGTTCAACTGTAGTCACGAGCAAAGATGCCTGTGCTGAATTAAGTAAATGTTGAAATAGCTGTGATCAAATGAGGCCTGAACAGAGAGAGTTAGTGATGAGGTGAAGACCCTTTGTTCCCAGGGAAGAAGACCTCTATTCCTAGAGATGAAGATGATCCCAGAGATAGATGAAGAGAACCTTACTCTTGAGCAGCTCATCCTTAAATTACTACCCCATTAGCTACGAGTGAACCCTTGAAAACAGTTGTGGAGAAAGCTGTAAGTCAAGGGAAGGGACTCACACATGCCAACAAAAAACCACCCCAGGCGGCTGTTGTGCTGTGACATTGAAGCCACGAGAAGATTGTTTCTTGTGGAGAAGCCCCATAGCATGGGCAAAAGTGACTCCTCTCCCTAAATGAACTGATGAAAGACTATTATAGAGGTGGTAAACTGACTGAAATAATCCCAAGTTTGTGTTTTTTATGTTGTAAGTGGGAGGAGGGAGGAGAATAGGGGGAGGAGAAGTGTTCTGAAGGTTTATTCTGACCCTTATTATTCCTTTTTCTTTTAGTTCTGTTAATAAGGTTCTTTATATTCTTTAAAGATTGGAGCTTACTTTGCATTCCTCCCTGTTCTTGTCTCACAGAGGGTAAAAACGGAAACAAACCCACTACAATTGTTCAGCAAGTAAATAGTTAAAATATTTAAGTAGTAGTCAGTGCATCCCACCACCTGAGATAAAAAGGCCATACATAAAGAAAGATAAACTTGGACCTGTAGATTACCCTGAGTAATTACAAGAAAGGAATGAAGACCACTAAATTACAAACAGGTAAGCCAAACAAAGGACTCAAAAAAGCTGGTCAACCTTTTGTGATCTCCATTACTTGGATGTAGTGCTTGCTATGTTACATTAATTATGTCTTTTTCCAGCCTGATGTTACTTAGTATTATTTGAAGCTGAAAGGCATGGATGGAGTAACACTACCAGTTACCACTACCAGCGCTACCTTAATGCTACCAATCTACACTGGAAGGAGTTATATTTTTTTACACAATTTCCAACTTACGTCAAGAGCACCAGGAAGCTGTTTTTTTAATTCGTAAGTTAAGCATCTCTCAACACAAAGGACCATATTAACAATGAACTCTGGTAAAAAGTTTTCAAATAAAGCCTGAGGAGCACAATATTATATGGACAGTATGAGAAAGTATAGACATTCAAATGATAGGGTGTCACAGTGGCCGCTAGTGACCACAGCCCTGGCTAGCACCTGCGGTGTGCGGCAGGTGTGGGGAGCAGTTGAGGGCTTGAAGCCTTTATCCTGCTCCTTTGGAGCTGCAGCTCTAACCAGGGAGCTGAAGCCCCAAGGTCTGCAGTGCTCAGCAGCCCCAAGGAGGGAAGACATAAAAAAGTATCGAGGAGGCTTGCCTCTGTATACAGTTCTGAGCTTTATTATCTGAAGGGGGTCTACGGAGAACAAGCTCAGACTGAGGGCTGACAGCAACTTTTAAAGGGAGAGGGAACAAGGCGGGGGTAGCCCAACCGAGGGCCAATGGGGAGTCCTGGAGGGAGGGATACAGGAGGGGATAGACTGGTACGGTGACCAATGGCTCCAACAGGCAGAGGGAGAAGGGTCACATGCCCCAATGGGGCATCCTAGTTTAGGGGAATTCCAGAAGGGGAGGTGGCAGAGGGGGCAGGGTCTCAGGGATTGACAGGGGCCATATAAGGGTAATCTAGGGGGGCTTAGGTGACAGACAGGGATCTGCCAGAACAAGGGGAGGAGTTTGGGTGACTGGCAGAGAAACTAAGGAAACACGGGGAGGGGAACAACCCTATAGGGGATACAGGGGGAGCAGCTAGAATTTGGGGCATACCAACAGGGGAATACAGGGAGGAGGGCAACAGGAACAAACCAACTGAATACACAGAACAAAATAGAACAGTAAAATACAATAAAATGCTGCGTTACCACAATAGGGAGGCTGTCGTGAGATGGAAGCTGCAGAATGCAATCACAGTCTCCTCATGAGTTCTCTCATCAGATACTGAAATAGGGCCCCTCCTCACAGACATCACTGCGTGACTTACTACACTCAGAGCAGCCCTTGCTCATTTAAAGGGCTGCCTCCGTTAGCTTAAACGTTCTGGAAAGAAGAAAAAATTGGTTTTATTCTGAATTTTTAGGAATTTTTGTCTTAAATTAGCATTTTTTATATTTCTGCTAATTTGCTTATATAGCTATCATTATCAGAAATATAATATCCCATATCTGTAACATATATCTGTGGTTTAAAAACAAGTTTGTACCAACTTCATTATAATGAACTTTAAAAATAGATTTTGTACAGTAGAATTTTGTGAAGACAACAAATAGAAGTTATTACTATTATTACTGACAAATTGCCATATTTTGGCATAAATATATTTAGGTTTTTCTCAATAAAAAGTCAGTGGTACATTTTTTGCTCAAATGGAAAAAAATAGAAAATTTGAGTTTGAGGGTTTTTTGGGTCTTATTTTTGGGAGAATTTTAATGTTTTCCTAGTTATACTACTGCTTTTAATGTCATTCTGTCTTATATTTACAGGAAGATGAATGACATCACTTAAAGTGGTGTATTGCTGACACAAGTGTTACTTAAGGGTGTACTGACAGTATCTTGAAAACTTGTCAGTTTTCAATGACTGCCAGAACAAGGCAAATCTGCAGGTCTGGGACAGGTCATATTTCAGAGAGAAAATACAACATCTCAGGCTGTCCTGAAAGAGAGATCGTTATCAGCTACAGCTCCCGCTCTCCACATGGGCACCAGGGGACATGCATTTCATGTGACGATGGGAAGTACTTGAGTACAGTTGAGATGTATCTTTTTATCCCATAGTCAGATGAAAAGATTTTTCTCCCAAGGTAAAGTGCATTATTTTGGCACAAAACTTTTCTGTTTTACAGAACTTGCTTTTAGGCAGTTGTTGCAGATATGGGATGTCAAAACAGCAGAATGTTGATGGGTTTGCAATGTCAGACAAAGGTACTAGAATTTTGTATGAGCTTATGATGCTTCAAAGGTAAATGATCTTGCCTTCCTTACGAATATCACATTTTACTTTGTGCACCCATAGTGCATCACAAGGATGGGCGGCAGCCGGGGCAGTGCTTCATGAAAGCTTTTGACAATTTTCTCTGGCTCAAGTTTACATCTGAAGTATAGGTAAGTTTTCCTTCAAGTATCTCATCTATATGCTGTGCCCATTTTTCAAATTTATTTTCTGAGTGAAACAGTTTTGCAAAATTTATATGGCTAGCAGTCCTATTTGTAATGTATAATCTGCTTGAATTCCCATGAAAACTATTCTTCCATGAATGATGAGCTATGCAGAGAGAAAAGCATGCACCCCATTGTTTTGGAAAAAGAGCTAATTTCAGCTGTTTGCTATCTACTGGTTTGAACTGCATTGTTGTTTTTCTTTACAGTGCTTTGAAACATCAACCCTAGCAATGATCCTGCGGAGGGAAGTAGAATAAAATTATATGTGCCAAAGCCTCTGAATTTTCAGTCTACTGTAGCATATTGTGTATCAATGTTTACAGGTAGATGCCAGTTTGTATTTTCTCTGATGAAAATTTTAAAAGCCATCAGTTGATTCTCCACCACTTGTTGCAGTCAGGTGCAACCTTCCCGAAGACAGTTGTGCCAGTGGGAAAGAATAAGGAATGATCTTTGCGTAGGTTTTTCAGAGGTGTTTATTTTTCAACCCAGCGCCCTGCCAGGCTGGGAGCAAAGCCCAAGACTCATGGGATGATTTCAGTGTAAAGCTAGAATCACAGGGGCGGGGGAAATATTTGGGACCATTAGGGACACAGAGCTGAGGTACGTTAGTATAACAAAGCAGAGGTTCCCGTGGTAGGACCCCAGTGTGGCTTGGAGTATGCCCCCCCTCCAAAGGTCCCATCTTCCCAGGGGAGGGGGGCCTTAAAGGGGGTTAACCCCCACATACGCTATGCTGTCTTTTTATTTGATTCTATCACATAGTTGAAATGTTCAGTAAAAATATTTGTTTGAAAAAATAAGCCTAAAACAAAGTTAAACAGTGAAAGGAAATTATCAAAAAAAGTTAAGATTAGTGAAATCAAAAGAAAACTAGTATCTTCATATTATGCCCATACTTACCAAGTTTACTGAGTGAATCAAGAATTCAGGACAGACCGAAACATCAATCTGATGCTGGTAATACAATGATGAAATTTAGACACATGGTCACGTCAGTATTCACAGAATGAGTTGTCCAAAGTGCCCTCTACTAATAAACTAATTCTAGCTAGAAATACAGGAATGTGCAAGAAAACTAAAAGGGAAAAACAGCTGCAGAATCTAATAGGCAGAAGATTTGGAAGATTCTTTGAAGAGAAATCAGAGATTTTGTCTATTTGGTAAGGTGAAGAGAGGAGAAGAGAAAATAACTCTCTAGGATATTTTTAATAGACAATTGTAGGAGATTTTATTACCTTGACTGATCTTATACTCCATGTGCAAAAGGACTATAGTAGTTGCAGTACAATAGTATTCATTTAAAAAACACTTGCCAGAGCTTGTGAGGACTTGATATTTAGCTGAGGGTAAATTGCCTTCATGGTCAGTGAGGGAGCTCACTTTACTGGGTTATTTTAAAGAGTCCCATACGGCTGTGGGCTGAGGGGTCTGGACTGCTCTCTGGGTAGTATTAAAGCTTCCTGAGAGATTTCTGGTGACTGTCTTATTCCTTAAGCATTTAGAAGTTTCCTTGAGCAGTTAAGAAAGGAGAAAATCCTTGGCATCACTTAAGTGTGGCAACTGAAATTTCCCAGAATCAGAATGACCTTTTATTTTTGTTTTTAAACATGATAGTATAAAAACAAGGTAGAAGAGAAATAAGTTATAAAACAGAACAGTGAAGTGAGCATGCACAAAATCTGATTAACTCCCCCTTCTGGAGAATTTACGGAATAAGAAACAGGTGAACAGACTCTCCCAAATGGACAGGAAAAACAAAACAAACAGAAAACCCCCAAAATATTAGGTGACTGGCTACAAGAAAGCATGGTATTCTATAATATCATGAAAAAATGACATGATCTGTAGATATGGGATTATGGAGTCTGCAAATCCTGAGTGAGATAAATGGAGAAGTTCATTGGTCTCAGAGACATAATTTCAAATTTTCCTCATCTCAGGAAGACATTTGGTTACACTCTGCTACCTTCCATTGGTTACGGACACTGCTCATGCTTTCAAGGTTATAGCAAGGAAGGTTGGAAATAAATCTGTGTTTTATTTTTGGTTTTAATGAATACTGAGGTGCTAGAGTCCCTACTGGCTGTGAGAAGTACTTTCTATGCAAAAAATGTAGCCATGGAATAAAGTGGCCCCTGGATTAATTTATCGTCCCACACATTTCTTCATCTCCATATTCTCCATTTCAGACCCACTACAAGTTGAAAGATGCCTTCTGAGGGATTTTCAGTAAAGTCTCACTACCATTAACAATAGCAACATCTAAGTAAAACAATGAAAAGTACATGCAAAATTAATTGAAGTGATAATCTTGGCTGTATGATTCTGAGTGTGCAGATTTTTATTGCTTCAAATGATGACATTCTTCTAGAGGTTATTAGGTTCATCCCTTTTACTTTCTAAGGTGATGCAAATGGAAAGAATCAGCCTGCATGTCACCATCACAGAGTATGCTCTCATATATACGCTAGGGACCAGCTGATTTCAGCTGTAGTACAGGACCCCTCCTCTTCATCTAAAGTATCAGCAGACTGATATAACACTATTAACAGCTAAGTTCAAAAGCAAGGACTTCTGTATTACTGGACACTTGTGAAGGACACTTAAATCAAAGAATGTATGAAGCGAGAAGGGAGAGAAGAGTAATACCAATAAGATTAAACTCAAAATAAAATTAAAATATCTGCAGTGAGATAATTTATACAGGGTGTAGCTAAATTTTTCTCATCTTCCTGTTAATAATTGTATGGGTTTGATCATACAAAGGTATTCTTGAAACTGTTTCTGTGATGGTACTGATTCTTTAAAAAAAGCCCAACAGTTTAGAACTTGTGGATTCTAAAATATGTGCATTTTTGCCTTAGTAATCAAGATAGCTGGAAGTGAACTAAGTTCTTGCAAAAAAAGAAAACAAGATGCTCTCTGCTTTTACACCAATATTGCAGATCTGAAGGATATGTAAAGTGCATATATATATACATTTATATATACTCCTAATGTTGTTCAGAGATTGCATATTTTTTCTGCTTTGTCCAGTTTCAAATAACAGCAGAATGCAATGGGTTGAATTCTAAGTTATACTGTTATAAACTGAGAATACCATTCTAAGGAAAAAAAACCCCAAGACATGAAAGCTTTTATGTACAAAATAGAATACTGTCACAGATCACATAAATAGTTATATATACTTCACAGTTAGAACTGATGATATTATTTCAGATTACATGATTATCAGTTGCATAAGAATGAGATATTTAAGATATATAAGTATCTATATCATGTAACATCAGTAGAGTGGTAATTTTATTTTATATCTGTAAATTCCAAGCCCATATGCTTTATAGGATTTTTCCAGGGACAAAATGACTCCCATCAATTTAGAGTATATTGTTCTTGCTTATTCTTAGGGTAGTTAGGTATACACTACCATTACACAAATCTTCTTTGTTAAAAAGAAAAAAAATATAAAAAAGAGAAAAAAATATTTTGAAAAGAAAACCCTTTATTACCTTAGAAAAGAATGAATGTGAGATGAAATTAAGATCTCAAAAGACCTCAGGCAGAAACATAACGTCATAAACACTTCTTTTTGCTCCTATATTAGGTTTTATTATTGTCTTTAGCCTGGTTTTTAAAATCTTATGAGAGGTGGTTTTGGTCAAAAGCTCTTGGAGCAGTTGGAGTCCTTTCCAGCAATTTCCTTTAAAGACGAGAACTTATCAAACAGTTGCAATTGTTCAGTTTTTGAATACAGACTCTCAGTTTCTTAGTACTGCTGCTTTAATGTCACTTACAGTATTTAAGGAATGAGCCTTATTAAATGTCTGCCTAAGTCAGTCACAATCATTCTGGAGAAACAATGAAATTTCTAATACAAGAAGCAAGACTAGAAGGACATTGTTGTATCTTCTGCTTAGCTAGAGCAAGAATTGGAAGAACTTCCATTTAAAATAAAGTATGTTTGTTTTGATTCAGAAATTAATAGCCTCTGTAAAATTATGCTGTACATGGATTTTATGATGTTTTACATAGAATGAAATGTCATGTCAAAAATGTATAGTCAACCAGTCTCCTGAATATTCTACCAGATGCATTTATTTCTAATTTTTTTGCCAGTCAGTGACATGTGCTTGGTACATACCAATTATCTACTGTCTTCACACACTAAGGCATTACTATTTCACAGTTTTTGAGCTTGTCAGTGCAACTTAATTACTTCTAATTTTCCTTTTATAGGACAGAGTCTAGAGTAGTTTCTTTTTAAAGTATAGAAGTACCAAATTAATTCTATGCTTTTGTCAGAGACTGGAAAAGGTGATCTGTTTTGAGACATCTTGAGGGCTTGGAATGTGTGGTAGGGGGTGGGTCAGCCCTTGCTCTGGTGAGGTGGTGCCCTGCCTCCCATACCCCTCAGCTCCACAGTGTCTGCCAGTCATGGCACACTGGAGGCAGCCTCCCATTGTCACCTAACTGAGCCTAAGTGGCCTGGAAAACAAAAGTCCCACCTGGGAGGAAGGCCCAGGACAGGCCAAAAAAGTTTAAGAAGGTTCACCATGAGACAAGCACCTTGTCCTTTAACCCTACCTTCATCTTGGGGTTTTACATTGCTGAAACCCAGGAGCTGGTAGCTACATGTCTGTTTTTCTATGTTTCCTGTTGCAGTCTGTAGTTTCTGCATTGGCATGGCAAGCTGCAAACCTTCCCGGAGAGCGCTGCGGGGCTGCCTCAGGGAGAGCGGCTGTTCCGCTTCCCGCAGCCCTTCCGGGCGGCCCCGCGCTCACGCTCCGGCAGCTGTCGGCTCCACAACACGGTGGAGATAAAGGAGGTGAGAAGGGTCCCCGCATGGGGACCTCAGAGGAACTTTATTCACATGGTGCCATGCAGGTTCCCAGAGGCAGACAGACAAAACGGCAGAGAGTCTGGGCTTTCACATGGGGACGAGGGGGACGGAGAGAGCGCACGGACTGATGGTCTCAGGGCATGGGGACGGTACATGGGCGGAGTTGGGGTACTGGAACCAATAGGGAAAACCCAAGGGAGCAGCCAGGACTAGGGGCAGGAAAGGGAGAACAGTGTGGGAAGGGCAGGCATTTAGTAAGAAAAGGAGTGGGGAAATACAGCACTACACTTTCCCATCTTTCCATTTTTATCCCTCTCTTCTTTTTCTAAGTCTCTTGTCACGGAATGTAACATCAAATGGATTATAAGGCTTCCTATGTTCAGTGGACCAAGTCTACGCTGTGATAAGTGATGTTATGTTGTATTTACTCTTTTGCCAAGTTTCCTTAGTTTTCTATAGTTTGCCAGTAAACTTTTGTGAGTTTTTTTACCTCTTGAAAATGCGTGGTTGGGATCTTCTCCTTTCCATCTACCCACAGCAAAAGAATCCTGGTTTGGCCCTGGGTTTGAGTGACCAGGGTGTAACAGCTGTCCTACTCCATCCTTTGTGTTTCCTTTACAAGGCTGCACCATTTCTAAGAGCTCTTTCCCTGGATAACTATAAATTGCAGTGGCCCTCATTAGATGACCACAGAGTCAAGTGGCTCTGGTAACATGACTGTCATTCACCAAACTTCGTAGGACACATGCCAATACTCAGTTTTGTATAAAAATATGAAGCTCTCCTGAGCTGAAAGGGATACTAGCAGAGTTCTTCCAGCCAATATGTGTATTTTATAACTCATAATTTGATTTAGAGAACAAAAATTGCAAATCTGCATCTATGGAGAGCTATTAAGTGTTCTCTAAACAGCAGCAAACAAGGGGCTAAAGCCACAATGGACGCATGGTTTAAAAAATGTTTTACAGATCTGTTGTTTCTGCTGTGGAATGAAAATTTAATCCTGCAATTTCCATGTTAAGAGGATCTGTCAGTTCATTACATGGAGCAATTCATAGTGGTTTGCTCTGTCAAAAGCAAAAAAGATAAATACAAGAAAAACATATAGGTCCTTCTTTAAATTTAAATGAAAATTCATTAAAACACTGTTGTACATTCTACAGTTGCAAACATATATGTGTTTCACACATCTTCTGAGATTCATAGTGTACAGCTGAGGTTCCTTACAAACATGGGACTTATTTAAGCATTAATCAAGAAGCCGGAGACTGCAACCAATGCAACAGGACTCTGATTCTTCATGGAGGCTCAAATGAAGTTTTAGTTCTGCATCAGGAGTGGAACTCAGAGGTGAGGGAGCATTTTATTTAAAACTATCTTATTTTAAAACTAAATTGTCTCAAAAAGCAAAGCAATGAAAAAGGTGATGGTGTCTATTACTGCTAGTCAAAATATAGAGTAGAAATAGAAGTTTAATAAAAATGTTTCTGTGGAAAATACGTCTGAAAATTTAATTTCTGTTTTAGGGCATGCAATGCTTTCCTGCTTCTGAGAAATCTGATGACATTGATAACAAAAATATGTCAACTATACTTTTAGATGGAAAATAAGGACTAGTTTTATACTTAGCATTAATAGAATTTTTAAACAGCTTTTTGTAGTATCTAAATTTTAATTTGAGATCTCAAATGGAAAATTTCTTTGTTTCTTCAATTTCTATCCCATCATCTTGACTTACGTAATTTTTTTCTCATGGTAAGATATCTGAAAGAACATTTGAAGAAATCACTTTGTGACATAGTCTCCAATACCACATTCTATAAGTTTGAAAGCAAAGCAAAAATAAGTGGATCTTCAGTTTTGATTTATATTGGAAAGCACAAACAGGCCACGATGCCTCTAGACATACTGCTTTAGAGAAAAGGTCATCAAATGATACATTTCTGTGCATCCTGAAACTGATAATATAAGAGGGCAGGAGAAACTGATTGGCAAAGTTAAAAACTAGAAAAATATTTTATATATCAGCATACAGTTGTGAGGGTATGACCTAAAGTGTGATTCAAAAAAAAAACCCAAAAAAACAAAAAACCCCACAAACTTTATGAGAACTAGAATTTTAGAAGGATTTAAGTTTCTCTATCTTTTAAATAAAATGTGGTATGTATAAAATAAGAGCAACAAATCACTCCATTTCTTGAAAGAATTAGTAATGGCTAACTTAGTCAAAGGCAAGTAAGAACAAGGGGAAAAAATTTCCATTCAATTTATAATTCCTAAAATATTTTCTTGTGTTGACAGCAGAATTTCTATAGTAAAATTTCATGTAAGGACTTTTAAATTTTGCTGTTTTGAGGTTTAATAAAAATGTACAATGATAAAAATTAAAATGAACAGCTAGACAAAACAGCTTTAGAACAAAACTGCAGCAGTGTGAAGTGGCAGAACGGAGGTATGAAAATTAAAGGCCTCTTAGTATTCACCTGGACTAGGCTTCCCAACAAGGTTAGAGGCCTTAATTAATGGGGAATAGAATGCTTGTTTATTGTCTTAGTTGCGTGTAGTTTTCAATAAACCCTTTTTTTCACATTATTTTAGCAGACAGATGAAACTAAACAAGATAATATGACTGATATTTATTATTGCACTGTCATAGCCTCCTGTGAATTTTGATTCATCCTCAGTGTGTGTGCTTTGAGATCTCAAAGGGATCAGTTTTAGGGAGAGGGACACAAATGTCTGTAGTCTTTCCTTGCGTGATGTCTTTCCTACTAGTCTTTCCTACTAGTCTTTCCTACTGTGATGAAAACCTGGATTAGACCTAAGAGTGTATAAAATGACATTTTAAGGAAGCAAACAGGAAATTCTCCAGTCATTCTTTTATTATCTAACCCTAAAGAAAGAAATATATTCAGTTGTTACATCTACTAGTTGCTGCATTATCTCTGCTATACTCAAGGAAGTTTAATGACAAATGACAGGAAAATCAATGTGCAGCTGTACAATTGCATTTTGGTAGAGGAAGTAATATTTGTTTTTCTAAAACAGTCTGGAAGGTATGTTAAAAATAAATATTTGGACATTTTCAATTATTGTTAAAATATCCTGCGTGCATAGGTCCTGTGCAGCAATCTCTGATGATTTAAACTGGTTCCTTTTTCCTATGGAATCTTTGCCTCATTCATTACACAGGATAAAGTACAGTCTGTGGATGAAACAAGGTTGTACAGGACAGGTGCTTAGCGCCTTTCCTAACATAAGACGGTGTCATGGTTTGACACAGCTAAACGCCAAGCACACAAAATCTAATTATTTGCATAAGGGGAAATAGAGATTATTGTGGAAAACAAGAAAACAACAAGGCAAAACAGGTCCAGACTTAAGCAGTTACAATATAAAGAAAGTTTATTACTAACAGAATTAAAAGTAAAAAGAAATAATGAGAAATTAAAGCAAACTCTCTCTCTCTCAGCACCCCCTCTTTCCAACCAACCCGTGCAAGGGAAAACATGGGATTTGGTAAGTGTTGCATTTCTTTAAGAGTCTTTTTTATGCCTAAGGAAAGGAGTTTCTTCTGCTATGCTGTGGGATTCTTCACAACTCAAGTCTGCCCAGAAACAATCTGCTGAAGTGAAAAAATATCTCTCCCATGAAATCTTACAGTGTCCTCACACTACCAGTCATAGACCATAACATAGGGTTTAGTCTTTTAAGCATAATTATTCTAGCCTGAAAACAAAGGCTCTCCTCTTCAAAATCTCTAAAAGCATTTCACAACATCTAGGTCTTCACAAGCCACACGTGGATTTTCCACCCCCCCATATACTTATATGAATTATAGAGAAAACAGTCTGTAATATTACAGTCCTCACCACTGCTTGCAAGGAGAATTTTAAGCTCTGGCGCTAGAAGAGCCTCTGCGCTCTTTTCCCGCTGCCATCTTAGCTTCATCTCATGTGATCTCAACCTTACCCTCTTTCTAACCTTGGATTCACCATGTTAAGAAGTCAATCTTGTTCAGGCTTTACATTGGAGAAAGCCTCACTCTCTTTATGCTGCCAACTGCAAGATGTCGTCTTGGTTTGGCGCGAGCTGTGCTGGCTGCAGGGAGGCTCTGTAGCCCCTGCCGGCTCTGTGTGGGGCCACAGTGGTTTCAGTTGAAATCTCAGCCTCGGGGTCTTGGCTACAATGTTGTTTAAGGCTGATCCCCTCTTCATGTGGAGCCGGGAGGGCTTTTTACCCTGGTGGCTTTTTTTTTTGCCTGCGCCAGGGCAGGGGGAGGGTGGAAAGGGGGAGGCGGCCCGGCCTGGGCCCAGAGTGGGGCCCATAGCCTACCCCAGCCAGCCTTCAGCGCTCAGAGCAGGAACAAAAAAGGAAATTCCCGCTCTTTTGCAGCCTTTAAATAGGCAAATCGCAGAAGCATGCCATTGGGTTAACAACTTGTCCATTAACTAAGTTTCAACCTACTACAGATGGCAGGAAGTAGAGTGGAAAAAAAAAAGTCTGGAAAGAAAGAAAACTGCTCTGGCAGAGAAAAGTGATCTGATGATTTGGACATTCTAATGCCCATGGTCAGATCACTTCTGTCCCTGCCTGTTTTATGAAATTTCCTTGTAATCTGAGCAAGTCTAGTATTTTTTTTTTGTGTGTGTGTGTTTTCATCAAAAGTACATTTTTACATTGCATTGTAAAATTCTGAGTATTTTAAGAATAAATATTTTGAAGACTGTGTGTCCCCTGGACTATCAGGACATAAGCATCTTAAATTGAGTAACTAATGCTAATTATAGCAATGACTCTATGCTCCAGTGGTTATAACACCATCACCTCACACCAAAGGTGACAGAAATAATCAATACTGATCATTCAGAAAATGCAGAGTGATAAATATAAAAACCTTACAAAAAGTTAACAATACTGTTCTAATAGCAGGTCATAATTCATACGGCTCTAGAAAATAAAACTAAATGTCAAGCAGTTGCATATTCCGTAAGCATCAATCATTTTGTGCTAAGGTAGTTTTACAAGAAAAAGTATCTACATTATGCTATATACAATGTAATAACAACATAACTATACATATAATATATAATACATATTTAATTAAAACTGAAACATAACAATTTATAACAAATAAGTGGAATTTAAGTAGCACAGGGAAACTTGGTTCAGTATTTTGGTGTCAGTATAAGACCTGAAGTGTTCCTAAGAGATATACACTAAAATGTCAGTGAAGTCACTGGGGAAAAAAGCAATTATATCGATCTTATGCAACAACAACAACAAAAAGGATAGTTAGGGCAGCAGTCTGCAGTACTATCTGCCTTTCCTTAACTACTCTGGGATCTGTAATTTGACTTTTTGTCTTATCACATGTGTAATTTGTGAATTCACATGCTACATTTTATTCTGATACCTTAATCCATTTTACAGATTTTAGTTGTTTGAAGACAAAAGAAACATTTTTGCTGGATTGATTCTCAGAAAGTTTAAGCCAATATTTGTTCATAATGTTTCCAACTACTTGTATAGCGAAAGAGCAAAAAGTCAGTTTCTGCTGAAGTAAAGGCAATAGTAATTGCTGACCCTCCGTATCTCATTGCAATACTACTTTTGTGGTTCGTTTCATCCTGAAATTCAGAAGAAATAACTTATTTGTGCTAATATCAAGGAAGAAAAGGGAAGCAGGCCAGGAAAATGTAGTCAGAATGAAGTTTGCCTTATTTATGGAGAAATTATTTTGACTTCACAGTAAGATCTTACATGAATAAGGAAAGATTGAGCTCAGAGTTTAAACAAATAAGGATTGGAAAAAACCATTAAGTTATCACTTATTTCTGGAATCAATTAGTACTGGACAGATTAATGCATTATAGGGCAAATAGAAGACTCCCGAAATGTCCAGTGATCGACAACGTTACATCATCCAGTGTGAAACTCCCTGCCCCAGGGAAGATACCTGGGCAAATATAAACCTGAGTGAATAAAAACCCAGTAGATTTGGTGTTCAAGGATTTCTCCCACCACTTTTTTGGAACTTCCCCCACCACCCAATGGATCTGGTCGGTGATCACCACCTCAATACAGACTGCCCAAATCTTGTTGCAGGGCCTACAGGTGGTGAAACCTTCACACTCTTGTCCTTTCCCTTTCCTTCTTTTCCCTTGTGCATGTCCTTGGGTGATGTTGTTTTGCTTTCCTACTGCAGTGCTTTCATGTTGTCATTACTATAGATAATAATAACCAAAATGGCTATGTATACGTTTTCCTTTGTAACCAAGTTGTTCTATGATAAACCCTACATATGTACATTTACAAACACTGGTCACTCAGTGTCAGTCCACTCTAACCCACCTCAAGGGATCTATTAACAGGAACATTTGTTACTCTTGCCTTCTGTGGGGGGTTGTAGCAACTTGCCTGTTTTAATTCTGAATAATTATTTAAAGAAGATGCATTGGAAGTGATATTTTATGAACGATTAGCAAATGGATTTCTGTGTTGTGAAGGAGGCCAAAACAATTTATAAAACTTGCACAAATGTCACTTCAGTCCTGAAACCCTAAATTTGGAGCATATTGGAATTCTTCAGGTCTTTGATAGCTTTTGGACAGAATATTGCACTCAGAAAGTGAGAGAGGGCTTAAGAGGTACTTGAGAAGGGACAAACTAATATTGTAGCAGTGATTGGTAGGATCACTTTCCTTCTTATGTAATTTGATTATTCCTGAATAAAAAGAAGAACCCAAGCAAAAGGAAAACAACATAACTATTTGCTTGTGTTTTCTTATGACATTTCCAGGGCAATCTGGCTTTGATCAAAGCCAAGTGTTTTTTATGGAAGACATTTTCTTGTGGGCAGGAAACACAAGAAAATATTTGGGACTAAAAGCCAAAACTAAACTCCAAACAAGTATATGCCACATACACATCAGGGTTTTTTTATTATTTTAAAATATGCCAGTTCCAAGTTCAAATGTGTCATTCTCCAGAGCCAGTCCTCTGGCTCTAGAAAGTACCCCTGAACGGCTTTGATTACTGTTAAGATGGAATGATGGAATAAAAGCACTAGGCCACTTTCAGTAAGGTCACATCCTGTATATTTTTACACTTTATCACTTTTTTCTGAATGTTTAAGAACATTTTCAGAGGAGCACATTAAAAAAGGCTGGGTTTCTACATGGAGCCCACTTTTGTCTCTTCTATGATCCTTGCCATCTTTTTCAAAGGCATTCCTTGGAGAAAGCTTTGCAGTTACAGTACATGATTAATTACTAATTCTTTAACTGCCATCAAAGAGAGTATTTCCACATATGCTCTCCAGTACCTTAAATCTTTATTTTCTTCCTAAGTGACAATGGCATTGCACTATCACTTCTGTTTTTATATACGGAGAGGGGAAAAAAGTCCCGTAGCACTGGTGATGTTCCAGGGCAATTGGCAGAAATGCACTGGTCAGGGACTGTTCCCTTTTTCTTTTCGGTTACTTTCTTAATACTTTTCAGGATAGTTTGAAAGGGTTTCCTATCAAAAATTGAATAGAAAGAGAAGAAATTGTGTTAAAAATTTGGTTCATCTAGGCTGCTTGCTTTAACATTGAAGAAGATGCAAAGGAACAAAAAGTGTAATGTCAGAGGTCTGCTAGTTGATCTATAGCAGCTGCCATCAGATCCAAGACTTTACTGAACATCTGATTCCCTTTGGACCAGCCTGTCCTTACACAGTCCCTGGAAAGGTCTCAATATTGTGATTATTTGTTTAAGGTTTAGCACATCTTAATTAACTGGCTTGGTTTGTTTGTTGTAATTCACATTTTCATTTTACCCACATTTTAATATATGTGACTGGCTATCCCAGAAAATGAAAAGAGAAAATTTGGATGATGCAGCTATAAATACTCTTTTGGATCAGTTAAAGCCAAAGAAGGAAGGCAATTTTCCTGTGCTTGTATACAGTATTTTAATGACATCTTTTACTCTATGGGCCATTCACAGATGAGATCTTGTTAATGATTCTTTCATTTTCTCACATGCAGCTAATAGAGATAGGTTCTGAACTGTTACCTGTCACTGTCTGCAAGATTAGGCAGCTCTAGGCACAAGCAAAGAAAGTCCTTGCCTAGGGTATCACACTGCTGAGAGGCAAAGTGCCACACTGCTGCAGGACTACTCAACCTGTGATTACATCCGGGAGAAGAATCAGTTGCTCTTGGAAGTGGTGCTGCAGTGGGTACTAGGGTCAGAACAAAGTGGTATTAATTGGAATTATCTGCTGCCGCTCACTTCCTCTATTTACTAGTCTTCCCACCCCATATTTGCTCCTCGTCCCTTCCCTTGTAGTCTGCTTCTAGCTTTTCATTTGGTGGAAAGAAAAAGTCTATTTGTCTGTGCATCTGAATATCCTTGAGCTGTTTAGTTCATGAGTGCAAGTCTCATTGATTTAATTTTTAATTGTTTTTGGAGCATGCTTATTTACAGTTCAAGTTTTGTTCAGGTTCAATTGCTGCAATGAAGTTACTGGGGGAATGAAAATAACTTTGAGTGGCGTTCTAATTTCTTTACTAAGTAAGAAACTGCTACTGAGGTCTGCATGTAATTTCCTTTTCATGTTCCATAGCATCTGTGTGTAGTGCTGTATTTCCCCACTCCTTTTCTTACTAAATGCCTGCCACTCCCATATTGTTCTCCTCTCCCCGCCCCTAGTCCTGGCCACTCCCTTGGGTTTTCCCTATTGGTTCCGGTACCCCAACTCCGCCCATGTACCGCCCCCATGCCCTGAGACCATCAGTCTGTGTGCTCTCTCCACCCCCCTCATCCCCATATGAAAGCCCAGACTCCCTGTCATGTCCTCTTTGCCTCTGGGAACCTGCCTGTCACCGTGTGAATAAAGTTCCTCTGAGGTCCCCATGCGGGGACCCTTCTCTCCTCCTTTACCTCCACCGTGTTGTGGAGCCGACAGCTGCCGGAGCGTGAGCGTGGGGCCGCCCGGAAGGGCTGCGGGAAGCGGAACAGCCGCTCTCCCTGAGGCAGCCCCGCAGCGCTCTCCGGGAAGGTTTGCAGCTTGCCATGCCAACGCAGAAACTACATCTGTGCATCTTGTTCTTCTGCAGCTAAAATGGATTAACTAAATTTCAATGGTCAGTGAAGTAAGATTTTTTCACCTTGTGTATATATATATAGAGAGAGAGAGATATAACATATATAGTTACTTTTCATTTTGTTCAGAAAGTTCTTTGTCATCTAACCTCTCTCTGTCCAGCTGTTCTGTGCTCTGCCATAATACTGGTAAAGAGGACTGAGATCCCTTTTTAAATCCAACTGTATTTTTAGTACTGTTTCACTTATAAAGAAAAATTTTTTAAAAAATCGACAAAAATTTTCAATAAAGAAAAAATTTTACTCTCAAAAATAATTGAAGACGTGTACATATTTTATGATCTTAACAGAGAATTTCATAGGATTACTGCTGACAGAAAATTATATGCACTATTTGAAAAACTGTTTTGGAACTTCACTTTTCTTACAGAATTGTTTGCTCTATCCAAGAAGAATCTTCCTGCATACGGTAAATAGATTTTTACAGTCATTATAGCCATGAAGGGTATCTTATAGTATAATAAAAAAATTAGTTTATTTTTCCAGAATATATGACCAAATTTCCCATAAAAATCAAAGGGAAATAGATGGCAAAATGACTGACAATGAGAAGACTTTTATGGAAGTAAAGTGTTTTGTTGTATTACAGTGAACATGTTTGTACATAGTAAAACAAAGAAGTTTTTCCCAATTACAGGAAATTTTCAAGACTCCAGAATGTTTTGTTCTCTGCATAAGAAGTAATGACTACAATTTTGACTTTCCATAAAGAAGAAATGAAAAAGTGAAACTGTTTGTCTGGAGTACTTAAAAGGCTTTAACTTGCCTCACAACAGGAAAAAGTTTTTTAAATAAAAAAATTCTCCAGTATATATACATAGATTTGTTTAAAAGGCATCAATAAAGAATATTTTTAAATTTTTTTCTTTTAAAATTTGAGTCAAGAATTTAATGGAAGTAGGCTTTCTTCGGAGAAAATTTTATTAACAATAAAGCATTTCTACCATAAGGAGAAGACATATAATGCTTGCAAGGGTCTCTGTTGTGATTGTAATTAACGTATTTTTTGGCAGATGCACAGAAATCCTTGTACTTGTGCTTCTCTTTCATAGGATAGCCCATTTCTCCTCACTGTCTTTTTCTACATGGCATGTTGGAGAAGATTGGTATTGCAGATCTGAAGAACTAGAGTCCGATGGACTGGAAAATGAGAAATACACTAAGTAATATTTGATTCTACTGAGTAAAACAAATGTTCCAGTGCTTAAATAATTTCTGGTTAATTTTCCAATACTGACATTTATTTTTAGCTCAAAATAAAACCACTTTTTTTTGTTTGTTTGTTTCGTTTTACTGCTTTATTACCGTTAAACACTTACGCATATAACAATCTTGCTCACAGGGCAAACCTGAAAACAGTGTTTCTGTGATCAGCATAGCTGGAGAAATTTTCTGTATTTTCCCGAATGCTTATACAATTATCATTATGGACTCCCAGAATTTTTTTTTTTGGATAATTCAGTATTAATGTCATCTAGAGTTTTTCTGCTTTTATCTTCTTTTAAAATAAGAAATGCATTGAAGTCCAGGAGTCAGAGTCTAAGACTTTGTATCTTAAATCTTCTAACTCAGAAGCTTTTTTCGTATGGTAGCAAATTTTCTTCCTAGGCTCAATTTAAACACCTCCTGCCTGGTGTAGGCATATTGATGCGGAATTGCTGGGTGGAAATTTCAGAGAGGAATACCACAATAAATTAGTGTCACATATCATAGAATTATGGAATCCCTGAGGCTGAAAAACAGCTTTAAGATCACAGAGTCCAACCATTAACCCATCACTGACAAGTTCACCACTAAACCATGTCAATAAGCACTGCATCTACACATATTTTAAATATCTCCAGGGACGGTGACGCAGTCACTTCCCTGGGAAGCCTGTTCCAATGCTTGACAACCTTTTCCAGGAAGAAATTTTTCCTATTATCCATTCTTAATCTTCCCTAGCACAACTTGAGGCTGCTTCCTCTTGTCCTGTCATTTCTTACTTGGGAGAAGAGACAAACCCTCACCTGGCTACAATCTTCTTTCAAGTAGTTGTGGACAGCTCCAATAAGAGCTAAACAACTCCAACTCCTTCAGACACTTCTCATAGGACTTGCTAAGAACTTGACCATTTATCAGATTTGTTGCCGATGTCTGGAAAAATTCCAGTACTTCAGTGTCTTTGTTGTCCTCACATTTGTAGCTTCCAGTCAACTGACACCTCTGCAGTTAGCCAGAACTGCTGTTAAATGATGGAGAGTGGCTTGGAGAGCACTTCTCCTAGCTCCCTCAGTGACCTGGAGTGGATCCTGTCTGGCCCCATAGATTTGTGTGTGTCGAAGTGGTGCAGTAAGTCTCTGACCATTTCTCTTGGATTATTGGAGTTTCATTCTGCTTCCCATCCATCTTCCAACTCAATGGGCTGAGTACCCTGAGAAAAAATTGTTGACTATTAAATACTGGGGCAAAGAAGTCATTAAGTACCTCAGCCTTTTGCTTATCCCTTGTCTATGTTTCTCCCCACATTCACTAAAAAATGGAGATTCTCCTTAGCCCTCTTTTTACTATTCATGTATTTATAGAAATATTTTTTATTGTCTTTTGCAGCAATAGCCAGATTAAGTTCTAGCTGGGCTTTGGCCCTTTTAATTTTCTTCATGTACAACCTCATATCATCCTTGTAGTCCTCCTGAATCACTTATCTGCCCCCTTTTTTTTAAGTCCGTTAACTCTCCCTGTTGTGTGAAGTTCCAGACAAAGCTCTGTTCACCTAGGCCAGTCATCTTCTCCAATGGATAGCCTTTTGGCACATGGGGATGTCCTGCACCTTCAAGGTTTACTTCTTTAGGCACATCAAGCCTTCCTGGACCCATTTGCCCTTCAGGACTCCATATATGCTATATGCTATAGTGTAGTCTCTTTGCTCCTTTTGAAATGAATAAAGCACACATCCAAGGCGGTGTTCTATTTTGTTTTACTAAAATTGCTATAAAGTGATTTTATGCAAAATTATATTCTGTTGGATAATACTATCATACAAGATATCTAGACATAAACATATATGTAATCCTGCTACATTTATAAAACTAGGTTATGAGATCAGAATAAAATTTAAATCTTATTCTTTAGCATTGGCATCAGCTTCATATTCTGTAAAATAAATCAGAATCTGGCAACTTGTCTAAAACATAAAAATACAATTGAATACTAATGTCAGTTATTTTTCTCCTGAGAATGTTTTCAGGCATTGAATATAGTCATACTTATGTATATGCACAGAACTCTTTACACTTTTATAGCTGGACAAGAGTGTTATAAAGTAACATAGTTTTTCATTTCTTATCTTTAACAGAAGAATAATGTGTGTTTGACTTTTCTGTCTTATCATGAAAACATGATGGAATTATTGCAATTATAAAGGCAATTTGGCAAAGAAAAGCATCTAAAAAGCAGATGAAATTCTGGGCTGTATCATTCAAGCTATTTCCAGTAGACAAATGGAGATGCGATTAAATCATGATTATGCAAGCTTCAGCTGGAATTTATATCCTTTTGAGCAAAACAAAAATGACATCAACGGCAAGGGAAATTACTATATTAGTAGCATTGGAAAACTTATGAAGTGAAAAAAAACTGAAAAAAACTTTGGCTTATCTAGTTTACCAAAAGGAGCCTTCTCTCCAAAACCATGAAGGTAAATACCAAGATATCAGAAGTTCTAAACAGCAGTATTGGTTATTATAAATATTATCCTCAAACTGGGGGAAAAAAAATTAAATCTACTAGCCTGAAAGTTAGAAAAAAGCGTTCTAACCCATAGAGGAGTAAAACTTCATCATATCAGTCCAACAACATGAGGAAAAATTAGAACTCTCTGCAGTACTTAGCTTCATAAATTTACATTTATATAACATGGTTTTCTGTCACAATAGGTACCTATGAACAGCAATGCAGGAGGCCAATTAAATTCTATGCCCTATGTTCCAAATGTGAAACTGCAAAAAAGTATATCTATTATTGCCTGTTACAGTCCATCAGCTAAAGGTTCATAAAAATATGTCTCTCAGAAGCGACATGCTGTAGTTTGGAATGACAAGTTTTATTGCAGTCTTGAGCAGTGGGAGTGAATTTCACAGTACTTGAAAGAAATTAGGCATATTTGAAGAAAAGGAAAAGAAATTGAGCCAGGATAAAAATCTGTTAAAATCTGTTTGTGTGGTATAAAATTAACACTAGGTAGTACAGAGATTCTCATACATTTTTCAAAATCAGCTATATTGATCTGTTCTAGTTCAGCTTTTCTATTAAATAATTTCAATATACTTTTAAAACACATTAAGTAAATTATCACACAGGAATCTCTCACCCTTTTGTCAAAATGAAAATACTGCTAAAATATATTAATTTTTGTTCAATTTTCTTATGTATTTTTACTACTGAGTCCTTACATCTTTGCAGTCCTTACATCTTCAATCCAGAGCAGATAAAGTTTCATCTTGCACTTTAAACGTTTTTGCTATTTAACTCTTTCATTTCATGTGAGGAGGGAATCTATCAACCACAGCCTGTGTCTAGAAATCAGTTTTTTTCAGGGTGAAAATATTTAACTTTTTTACATGAAAATTAAAGAAAATTAATCTTCTATCCCAATATGATTTCTGTTTATTGGAAGATTTGGAAATGAGAAAGGATAAAAATTAATATCAATCAGAAAGTGAGGAATACTTTAAACACTTGGCTTTAAACATTTGTTTTCATTCTGGATTTAGGAACTGACTAAACAATCTGACATATGCCAAAAAAGTACCAAGGGCATGAACAATGTACATGTGACCTTCTACATAATTTGGGAAATTTTGAAGTTTTTAAATAGACTTTTCATTTTAACATTTGTTTTTAAAGGTTGAAAACTAAAGTATTGAAGTTTGTGTCAAACAAAAGCATTTGTTCAATAGTGAAAAACAATTGTTCATTATTAAAGGAAATGCTCCGTGTGTTAAAAAGGGTAGCAGTTTTTTATTATGTATATTATTTATTTTTTATTATGTATATT
>VYZQ01009484.1:16064-35949 GCA_013400655.1 Mystacornis crossleyi
ATGATATCTAGCTTTCCTTCTCATTGTAACTCAAAGGAATAAAACTCATAATCCTTTACCCATATTGACACTTACATGTTTTTCCTGAGTTGTTTGATCTTGAGCCTAGAAGGGTTTCTAATTCCTATCACTCTTTTAAAATATACCTTAAAATCCATCTACCACTTGTTCATTTTGCTGCTTCTATCCCTCTTGAAATTCTTCATGGTCTTCCCTAATCTGAACAATCAGCAACTATCCATTACCAACTCTCTCATGAGAGATAATGTACTTTCCAGATAATTAATACACAGCCTTAACCCCTTGAAATCCATCAAGCTCTAACAAGGTTGTATGCAAACAGCTTAAATTACTGCAGCCACCAAGCTGCTTTAACATAAGCTAGAAATAGGATCAGTTGGAAATTACATTTTTTCTTTTATGAAAGTAGCAGTATTTTGCAAACTGGGTCTTAATCTAAGAATTAAAATTCAAATCTTTAAAGAGTAACCCTGAAAGCATAGAGGTGAGCATAAGAACATGCTATTAAAACCAAACCCATGTAATTCTATTTGTACTAAAAAACTGCAAAGAACAACGATCTCCTGCAGAGATTTTGTCCAGAATCATCATAAATAGAGCAAACAGGGCCCTCAAGAGGCCATCTAGTTCATTCTGTTGTTCCTTGTGTTTTACAACTATCTTTTGCATGCTCAAAACTCGTCTCTTGAGTTTCCTCATTCTCTTTTTTTTCCCCTTTGTTAAAAATCTCCAGACAGTCTGCCCACTGTGTATTCTCTCGTCTTCCCCACACACTCTGTGGTGTGTTGCCACAGACGGGCTCCACTCTTACTGATACCTCTACCTCACCCAGCTGGACAGAGAAGAAAACAATTTTTTGTCACAGACATTCCTCTGGTTGTTCCCATTGCTTATTAGAGTAGAATGATGCTCTTGACTTAATCAGACTAGCTAGAAACTTCGTGTCCCTTCCCACAAAACTTGCCACTTGTTCTCCAAAAAGAACTTTTGTGGCTGATTACCACTGCTTAAATGGGAGATTGCACTTATCCATGTTACATTAATCCAGTGTCATCAATTTTTTTCTTACAATTTTCCAAGAATGTTTCAGACAAGCCCTGTCCTCTAATATGCTTATACCTTTAGCAAGTGTACCCTTTATTCTATTGTCTTTCTTAGGGGCCTAAAAATGACTCTCCCAGGATGCACTGGACATATTATTTTTTACAGTAAACTACTGATTCTTTTGAGTACAGTCAGTCAATGAGTTTTACATTTACCTTCTAATAGTTTAACCTAGCTTATTTATGAAGATGTCAAAAGAGCCAGACATCTCTTACTACATTGAAAATGAACGACTTCTATGGCTTTGTAACTCACAACAGGGCCTGTTTATCTGTCAAAAAGGAAGTTAGCTGGTTTTTGACAAATCCATGTTGCCTGGTGCTGGTTTCTCTGCAATCCTCCAGGTGCTTGCAAATACTCTGATTATTTTTGGATATTGAAGTTAAGTGGTTTGATCTAGAATTTCTGACCTTCACTGCTCCTTCCACTCCTGTGTTTCCCTCCTCAAGTACTGGAATACTTCCACCTTCCATCTTTGGAAGACAAAATCCTCAAAGACAACAGCTGAGAGTTTTGATAAGGCATCAGTCATTTCTTTCAGCTGATCATGCCCAATGTATGACATGTCATCAGCCTTCCCATTGTGTGTTATTTGTCATGTCTCATATTTTGATAACAGACACTGCCATAAAAACGAAAGGTTTTTTTAGGTTATGCGCACATTTTTGAACTCTGAATCTACCAATATCAGTTCCTAATGGATTTTTCATTTTGAGAAATAAAACAAAGCAATGTACTTTGAGATTAATTCTGCTCTTTCCATTTAACATTAATTAATCCCCCTACTGTCTTCACACATATGTAATAAAAGAGGTACTCAGAGACACTAAGACAAAGGAGGCTGAATTTTCTAATCTTTAGATCAATTTAGGGCCATGAAAGGTATTTGAGGGGGTTTTTTCTGAAAAAAATTTCTGCAGTAGTTTCTCCCTTTGTTAGGCAGAAGGCTGGAGTAAAAAGGTCAGTAGCATCCCTGGGGTGAAGCACAGACAGTCAAAAGAAGTATCCAAACAGAGCCATTAGGCCTGATATGCTGAGACATAATTTTGGTATTGACAGGGACCTTACAGTTCTTCACACTTTCCTGATTTCCTGAGTGAAATGAGACCAGCCGGTGCACCTTCCACCACCTTCTGGACAATCACCGCTACAACCTCACATTCTTTGTTTTTCCCCAGTAATGATTCCTAAAGACACTGAAAGGAAGCAACTCCTGGCATGACTGGATACTTAGTAAAGCAGAACTGTGGGAGAATGTACCATGAATACTCTTACACTGGAACCTAAACCTAGACTCTTGGCCCTTGGAGTTAAAGTTATGTGGCCTATGACACACCAGTGACATTTAGATTTACTTTAAGAGGAAAAACACCAAGTCTAGAAAACTCCTGAACAGGGACAAAGATGTTACTGCATTGCAATATCAGAAAAAAATTTTTAAAGCATTCGATATCCATACAAAATTCAAAGGGCAAGCTTATAATTTAGGGTTTGTTTTCAGTGAATACAGAATTTGAGGAGGTGAGCAAAGTAATCACCGAGTCTAGGGAAATGATTATGCAGAAAAGTACAACACCCTTTTTTTCTTTGATATTTATGATCATGGAATCATAGACCCATAGAATGGGTTGGGTTAGAAGTGACCATGAAGATCATCTCATTTCAAGCCCACCCCCGCCAAATAGAGAAAGTTGCTCAGAGCCCCATCTAACCTGGCCTTGAACCTTTCCAGGGATGGGAAGTCCACATCTTCACTGGGCAACTGTCCCAGTGCCTCACCACACCCACAGTAAAGAAATTCTTACCCATATCTACTCTAAGCCCACTCTTGCCAGTTTACAGCCATTCCACTTTGTCCTATCACTACATGCCCGTGTAAAAAGGCCTTCACGAGCTTTCTTGTGGGCCCTCTCTAAGCATTGGAAGTCTGCTGTGGAAACTCTGAATGCATTCATTATGTGCAAATATTCACTTGCTAGTTTACTCAAAGAGTTAGTTATGCTCTCTGAATTTACTGCACACTTTTGATATTTAATGCTTTTTGATTATGGTATGCAAGTGATCCTTTAAGCCACATGGATTTTCATCCATGACTGGATGGCTGAAACATGTAAACAGACTCTTCTAACCTTTAAACAAAACAGAACCTTTTAAAATTTAAAAAAAGAGAAGACAAAAAATCCCTAGACAAACGACACAAATTTAGATTATTCTGAGATTTTTTCCATTGTTGTCATACAAAAACAAAACAGCTCATCTGCATTAGCATGAATAAGAAGAAGCCAGAGTAAACCCTGTTTTCTGGAATATTTATTAGTTTTTTTTTTTTAAAAAAAAAACCTTATGTCACATAAAGAGTTACCTGTCTAGTACTAATAGCACTCTTAGACTCCTGAGACACATAAGAGAGGAAGGAATATATATTTTGGCATACCATTTATGTAGAATTTATGAATAACATTTGGGATTCCAGAAAGCTAACTTCAAAAAGCAAAAGGATGAATAACCAAGATTTTAAAAGTACAAGTGCTTCTTGCACTTTGGATTGTATCTTGATTTCTGTTAAGACTGAACATGTAATTGAGAGGAGAACTTCACACTGCCAGAGGATCTCAAACATTTCACTACTATTTAGAAATTTACAGAAGTGTGGATGATACTTTCTAACTTTCTCATGTTTAAAATGGTATAAAATACACATTTTCAAAGGAGTATTTTTAATAAAACCAGGGGAGAAAAACCTATTGAGTCTTCTACATCACACTTACACCTACCTGCGATTTTTATCCTTTTGATACCACGCAAACTAGGAGTTCTGTAACTTCAATATTTCTTTCTGTAAATAGAAAGTAATTTCAACTTTCATATGTATTTTTGTTTGGATATTCAGCCCCACTGAATTTACAATGATTCACTCCTACCAAGATCTTTTCTAAAGCATCATTAAATACATAACACAAAATCAAACCCACATAACAATTGTTGGAGGGACTACACTGAAGGCATCATCCTGTCAGAAGTTATAAAAAGGGTTGAGTGTGACAGTAAAGAAGGAGAGCAATAGAGAAAGAAAGACTGAAAAGAGAAAATGAACATTATTATTACTGCAAGATCTGAAGAGAACTGTGAGGTTTAGAAGCTTTCTATGACCTGTTAAATCTTTTCAATAAAAAGAAAGTGAGCAGGGCATACTTGTTAACCCGTTAGCTACGCACATTATTGTGGTGAAAAAGTGTGAAACAACAAGAAATGAAATTTGTCTGTATTATTCTTTCAGGTTCCACTGAGGAACAGCCACAGAGGTAATACAGAGTATGGTAAAGATGGTTTACAGCAGTATATTGCAGTTAAGATCATGCCATTGTCATTTAAAGTCTTAAAAGTCTATATTTTAAAATGCTACACTGCCTGTAAAATACATGAGTTGCCTCTTCTATGGACAGCACAGATACTTTTCACTCTTTCATAATACATAGCTCTGCCCTCACCCAGGTTAATTACAACTTCTGAGGCCAGATAGCAAACACTTCTTTTAAAATATTACAGTAATCTTTTCTGCTTGCCATACAGCTTATCCATCAGCTGAAAAGCTCCTTTATTTTTTAAGGAACTCTTTCAACCCATATTGAAGTCAAAAGTCAGACTGGCAATGGGAACTAAATTGGGATCTTAATAACATTTTAACCCTTGGCACCATCCCAATTGTTGATGTGCTTCAAGGGCCTAAACTTAACACTGATTTCATTCTCCTCTCCTTTGAAGGAAGTGAGCAGGTAGAAGGTATCCTTTGACGTGTTTGTCTAAGGTCTAAGGACTATGGCTGACAGCTTCATTCCTGAAGCACAATAGAATGTCTTGACTGCAGGAATAAAGCCTACCTGTGCATGACTTATTTTGAGTGAGCCTGAGGCTAAGGAGCAAACTTCTACAAGCACCAAGAAATTACTCTAATCTTCCTAACCTCCATCTTTCAAAATAAAGACATTCTGCTATAACCTTGCCTCTGGGAACATGCACTTTCAGAAATGCATACACTAAAAATACAGGCCCCTGTCAAAACAAAGACTTACTCTAAAAGCGAGGCTGTCCAAACTATCACATTATCTGGGGAAAGACAGGAGAGAATGTGGAACTAGTAGAAAGCATCAGATTCATCATTCATTTCACCTAAATTACACTTACTTTCTTGAAAGGTAGAAGTTTGGAAGTGCGAGGGAGAAGCAGAATAAGCAGTTGAGGAACAGAGGACAGTGGGGAATAGACAAAAGTGCTGTGCCTTATTTGGGAGGCATGGGATGAGTAGGTGTGAAGGGTGGGAGGAAAGATCCACAGAGCTGAGAAAGAGTGGGATAAGTGGTTAAGGACACGGGCACAGGGATGAAAAATTTTTTGTATGGTAAATTATATCTGCCCTCATAAGCCCAAGATAAGCACTGCCCAATTACACCACCTCCCCTTATGTGACGCCCTGAGATTTTGCTTCAGGTAGTATCCATGAGTTCGCTTTAAAAATATCACCCCAATGCACTGTTGAATCCTGAAATGCTTCCTTTATGCTAAATGACTAATAAGCATAACAGCCTCTAATGAAAAAAAATTAACAGTGCATAAACAGTGCATCAAAAAGCTATTGTAGAACTTCACAGCTGAGGAGTTACGCAGTATCATTAAAGGTTTCTTTGGATGAGTGCAGTGTGACTTCAGAATAGGGTTGCTGTAAAAATACTAGAAGGCAAATTATCTGCGACAAATACTTGGTGATTTTCATCCCAGAAAAAAATTACACTGTGTGTACAACATGCAGGCTATTGCTAAACTGTCTATAACATCAGACAAATTGATAAAAGATCTGGAAAGAACAAGAAATCATAATTGAACTTCAAGTAACAACTTCAAAGATGAAAAAGCTCCAAGGTCCCAAATTCCCTTAACTTCTTAGCTAAGTGATAGCATAGCCAAATGTTTCATCAATCTGCAAGTGCCATATTTATCTCAATGAACAGACTTAAGAGCTTGCATGGCATGTAAAATGTCTGTCAGGCTTCAGAAGTCTGCCCTTTCTGTGTACATCAAACCACAGGAAAGGTCTAGGACATCATAAAATATAATGAAATCATTCAGAGATGATGAAATCACAGACAAGCTTTTTTATAAATGCTCTGAGAGTGATTCAAAACATACCAAAGAACCAGTCCAAATTAAACAGTCCTCTGACTAGAAATTTGAACAGCTTGTGAAGAATGAGAAAGTAAAGCTTAAAATTCTTATCAATATCACAATTAACAAAACAGCTATAATGTTCTTTCCTCTTTGCCATTAAGTTGCTGTAGTCAGGGTTAATTCACGCTGTGTAGAGAATGTCTTATGGTATGATCTTTGAAAGATGTTTAATTTTCATTCTCAAGAATGCAATTTCTACAAAAAGAAGAGAGACACATTTGCTTTTTGAATGGAGGGACATTTCTTCAAAAATGGAAATTATTTTAACATCATTTATTCACTTTCTTCCTTCAAAACATAAGCTGAAAAACTGTTGCATAAACTAAAAAGGTTAGTTCATACCTAGTCATATCAGCCTGGAACAGTATATTCTCTTACTGCTGCTTTCTGCAAACAAAGAAAAAGTAAAATCATTCTTGTCTCACAGTTAAAAGCTCTATGAGAGGAATGAAAGGCTTGGGAGTGGGAGAAGAGGTTTTGATTATTTTTTCTTTTGACTAGAATCAAATAAAACAAGTTTTCTAATCTGAGGTCACTTCAAAGAGGCAAAAAGTGCTGCACAAATTATTAGTACTACCATCTAACTCTCAAGTGTCATTTCTACACACTAACCAAAATATTACATGCAAACCAGTAGGAAGTATCACAGAATAGAAGTTTCTTCTAACTGCAAGCAGGATAAGCCTAGCACTGAGACTTGTGAGCTTAACTTAATACAGCAATACATTTGCATAATTGTCCAAAGACTGTCCAAATTTATTGAGACACTGAGCTTCTATTCACTGCAAGAAGGTACCAAACGCACATACATCCAGACACTAAAACAGAATATACGTAGCCTGTATTCCAACAGCAACACAATTAATATCTGTATGTCAATAGCTATAGGTAGGATCTTGCCTCAAAAAATCCAAATATATATGTCACAGAACCATAGAATCATCAAGAAAAGACCCTTAAGATCAACAAGTCCAGCCATTATTCCAGGACTGCCAAATACAACACTAAACCATGTCACTAAGTGCCTTTTAAGTACCTCAAGAGCTGATGACTTGACCACTTCTCTGGGAAACCTGCTCCAATGCTTTGAAAATGTTTCAGTGAAGGAATTTTTTTCTAATATCCAATCTAAACCTCCCCTGGCCCGACTTAAGGCTATTTCCCCTTATCCTGTCACTTGTTACCTGGGAAAAGAAACCAACAACCACCTCACTACAGCCACAATTCAGGCAGTTGTAGAGACTGATAAGGTCACTTCTGAGATTCCTTTACTCAAGGCTGAACAACCCCAGTTATATGAGCCACTCCTCATATGACTTGTGCTCTGGACCCTAAGCACCAAATATCGCTTTCATTTGCTTCAATACCGACAGTCTGAGGGACAGGAGAAGAGAAACAAGTGATGAATGAGGAAGAATTAATGATAAATAAAGATAAGTTAATGATAATATAAAGAAATCTAAGGTAAACTGGGACAGGTCCACATGCAAAAGAGGAGTTGTGCAAGCAGAAGAAATCAGAGCCAAAGAGAACTTTATAATATGCAACATGGAACTGCTTAGGGCAATAATCTCGATGTGCATTATTAACAATTTTTTTTTTCTCAAACACCTTACTTTGTAGACAACAATTAGTATTTTCAATTTCAAAATAAGAGCTAGAATAGTAATGACCTTGATCCAAATCTTACTGAAGTAAAGCTATCTGTCAAGGTGGAGGTAATATATGTGATTTGTAGGATGCTGACACTCTCAACTGGGCCTCCAGGTTGTCTGTGCAACACACTGTGGTCAGGCCATCACTTCTCTTAATAACAGAACCATGAAGACCTAACAGACCTTGCCTATTTTTGAGCATTAAAGTTTGAAATGTAAAAAAAAAAAAAAAAAACAAAAAAACCAACCAAACAAACAAAAAACCCACCAAAAAAAAGACAAACAAAAAAACCCCCCAAGTAGTTGTTTTTCCATTTAATCCAAATACAGTTAGTTTAAGAAGAAAAATTATGAAAGCAGCAATTCAAGATCTCTGATCTATTTATTAATAGCTGTTCTATTAAATCTTAGCCAATACACTTCCATCATTAAACCATGAACGTTTATCCCTGAATTTTCTTCAGAGAGCAATCTGATGTAACACAGTGAGTTCAGATTAGATTCGTCCACACCAGTATGACAGGGGGATTTTACCAGAGACCTATATAAGTAATCTGAAATGCAGGGCATGACAAGAAATAACCTTCGGGGTGTAGTCAGAAAAAACCAAGATCATCAGTAGCAGTGAGTTCCAGTCAGGCATTCTTGTCTACAGTTCCTGCAGGAGAGAGAATATTTGCTCAGATTCGCGTATTTATTTGCCTGCTGTGCTTGTTTTGATATCCACCTGACAATCTGCACAGAATGAGTGGCACAGGCGGCTGCAGAGGAGTGTCAGCGCTGGGATGAGATGAGGGCTGCCTGCATTACCATTTTAAATGGCCTGCCTGCCGAGCGCCGTGATTTCATTCCTCCCGTACCTGTCACGCTTCATTAAGCGGCCTCTCCGCAGCCCTGTGCTGCCGAGAGCAGAGCTCATGCCCTTGTTCTGGAGACAGCTTCGGCTGCCTCCTCCTCCTGCAGCAGCAATTTGGGCATTTGGGCTCCGCGCTGTGCCCGTGTGCGCGGCGGCACGGACACGCCCGGCGGTGCCGGGCACAGGGACCGCGCCCGGCTCCTTCCGGCCTCCAGCGCTCCGGGAGCCGCTCCTGCGCTGGGGCTCGGGAGAGAAGTGCTTCGTTCCTTCCTCACTGAGCCATCGGCGACGCCTCTGAGGCAAGAGAGAAAGGTCGTCATACATCCAGCCTCCAGTTCGCACCAGCGTTTTGACAGCAGGCCTGCGGGAGCAAAATACCTCCTGCAGTGGAAGCAAAGGAGTTTGCTCTCTTTACATTTATAATTTATATGACAACAAGAAAACTGGACAGTATGATCAAACAGGAAATAGAAAACCTGATAGTTTAGATACACAGTGATATAACAACTTCTCTTTTTTTCCAGTTTAACATTCAGTAGTTGGATTAGCTTCTCCAAAACATAAGCAATGTTCTGAGAGCAAATCCCTGTTCTCAAAGCATGCCTCTTAGGAGAACAGTCGTTTCTAGATGAACATTCACAAATGTTTCATCTGACTCCTTGCATAAAAGAAGCCTGAATCTACACCACACTTAGCAAATAGTCAGTTTTCCTGGTCTTGTGTGCCATAATGCTAATCTTTTGAGCTGTGAAAACTCAGTTGATTCAAATCAGTTGGACATTTGTCAAAGAGTGGACAGGATTTCTGAGTCACCGTCTCTTCCCAAACGTAATAATTAGGAATAAATTCAGTGGATATATGTAATTTTGCAGCATACTTGTTTGGAATCCTTTTCATTGCAAACTACAAAGTATTACAGTGCATTTTGGAGAGTAAATTCTTCGTAATACTTGGAGAGTATCATTCTTCAAAATTATTTAGGATGGTTTTTTTCCCCAGTAGTGGGGAGTAGAGGTTTTAGTGTTTCCTTCCTTCCTTCCTTCTTTCCTTCCTTCCTTCCTTCTTTCCTTCCTTCCTTCCTTCTTTCCTTCCTTCCTCCCTCATTCATATCCTGGACAATTACAGAATACTTAATCACTAAGGGAAGTTTTCTCAATTTTCTCTCAGTTATTAACCGTTTTTTGTTTGGAAATATGAAAATCTTTATACTTGCACACAGAGTTGTGTACTGTGTAAAGATGGATTTATAGTTTAATCTTTATCATATATTTTGGTTTAATTAATATTATTTTTCTTGTATGCAGAAAATATATGTCATAGTTCCTATAGAATCAGGCAATCAGATAAGATGCATTGTTTAATAAACTGACTTTGAGAATGCAGTCTTGATTTTCCTTGAGATTAAACATCTGGGCAAATTTGCCAGTGCAAGGTCAGGTGGAGGATGCAGAGCTCTTACTTGTGACCTTCCCTTGCTGGACTAGGCTTCTGGAGGTTTTAGCGTGTTGACAGCTATTTCAGTAAAGGAACTGCCTTAAAAAACATGCATTTGCTTCTTCATTTGCCTTCCTTTGACACAGTTCCCCAGGCCCCTACATGAGAATAAGGTTTCCAGAAAAATGTCATGGAATCCTGGAATGGTTTGGGTTGGGAAAGACCTTAAAGATGCTCTAGTTCCTGTCCCATTGCCATGGGCTTGGACCCCTTCTAGCAGACCAGACTGATCAAAGCCCCATCTGACCTGGCCTTGAACCTTTCCAGGGATGGGGGAACCGTAGCTTCGCTGGGAAACCTGTTCCAGTGCCTAATGACCTTCATAGTAAAGAATTTCTACCTAATATCTGATCTAAAACTACCCCCTTTCAGTTTTCCAGCAATTGCCCCTTGTCCTATCACTGCATGGCCTAGTAAAAAGTACTTGTCCAATATCAATATCAGAATGTAATTTATAGTTATTAATTCAGTTTTTCTGAATGATAAACAGCATCACAGAACCTGGTGATTCCTAAACCTTTGAGAAATCTGTACTTGCTCTGTGTGGTCAGCTTTGTAACCTCTTCATGCTAATAATCAGTAGGAAAAGCAACAGTGGAAAAGCATTTTGAATAAGCAGTGATCATTAATTTGTACTTTCCCAAAAAGGAGCTAAAAAGTGCCCACAGCACTAGAACATTGCTCAGATATGAGTCAAATTTATGAACAGAAGATGGTACAGAAAATGCTACAAAATAAATTCTAAAAAAGCAACAGATTCACTTTAACAGTAACTCAACCAGACCTTTTACAGTCTCCACACTTATGCTCTTCCTTAATTCCTGTACTGCAGCCGTGTGTATTTATATACAACAGTCTTTCATAGGAAGGTGATTTAAATAGGAGGAAAAGTGGAATGCTATGAAAAGATACAGGTACTTCATTCAGGCTCATAGAGTTGATAAAAAATTCAGAGATACTGCTTGATACAGTGCTGTGAATATCCACTGTAATGGCTCTGCATAATTATGGTCTGTTTGATAAATATGAGATGCACTATAACATTTACACCATAAAGAATGTTTTAGTTCTTACTTTTCTATAGTTTATGAGCACCATCCTTTAAGATTGAATAGCAGTTAGTGACTCCGGGTGGGTTAAAGCTTAAGTGCTTTTTTCAACATGAATGATATAAGACTCGTTTTTTTTTTTTTCTTTTACAGTGCAATGTTAAATTTCTGGTAGAAGCATAAATTGTATTAAAATAGACCATTCTATGGATAAAAGAATCACAGCATCACAAAAAGTCAAGAAAATAATGCATTCATTTCCTCGTTCTCTTATAAAATCTATAAACTATAGAGCCCTTCAGGGAGCATTAGATATCATTTACAGTATGAAAAGCAACGTCTCTCAGATAAGGAGATTAATCAGCATGAGTCCTGTGGATCTGTTAACTACAGATAATAGTTACTGAATGTTTTTTAGGGCCCAAATACAAAAAACTGAAGCTCCTTTCCCTTTGCCATCTCCCCAGACTTTGCAAGACATAACAGGACTCTCTTGAAATATTACTTGGGTCACTGTAAAAAGTGACAGTTCAAAGAGCTGCTCAAATTGAAAAGCTTAAACTTTATTACCAGTTTGAATCAATTGTAATTAATCTATATAGTTAAAAGCCCTAACTCTCACCAAAACAAAACAACCACCTCTGTGAACTTCTAGCATCAATTCAATCAAATATCTGTCTATCTATCTATCTATCCATCTATCTATCTATCTATCTATCTATCTATCTATCTATCTATCTATCTATCTATCACTATTAGCCCTAACAACAGAATATCAATTTTACTGGCCAGCTTTCATACACTGACACAATTGCCAGGCATGTGCAGGCCTTCCTTGTCCATTCAAGATGGGGCTGGTGATCCCACAGCCAACAGGACTCCTGTGTGGGCAGACTGCAGAACTCTTCATGTCCTTGTCACCAGGACGCTCACGTCACTTAGACCCTTCAATTTCCAGGTCTCTGGCTCTGGAAGATACTGCTGACATCCCAGAAAGTGAAAACAGGATACCAGAGTTTTTATCATCTCTTCTTCAAGGCCAGATCCAAGCAGCTTCAACCTGTTAGATCACATTTTGTAGCAGCTCTACATAGCAGCTCACATAGGACTAGCACAAAGCAAGCTCTTGCACTTTAACACGTGAATATCAAACCAATAACTCAGGCTGTGGGCTCATGCACTTAATTCAGAGTGATCTTGCTCATTTTTATTCCCCAGATGATTCACTTTTCACACAAATGTACTGTCCTGTCATTTCCATGGCCTAAAATTATTTATTATCTCTAAAACTGGAGTTATAAAATACAGTCATTCACCCTAAAGGAATAAATTCATAGCATTTTAGGCAAGAAAGAGATCCATTCCCCTCATTTGGAGTCTCTTTCACACATTATGTTCTACATTGGGCCTTGGCAGGATGAGATATGTCTGTGCTGCTGGAGATGCTGTCTTTCAGATAATGAGACATACAGCCAAAACTGTCACTTACCTCACTAAAATACCGCATCGTATTTCTTTAGATACATTTCGAGAAATAGAAAGAATTATACCATGCAGAAAAAAAGAACCAAATAAATACTCTTCTAAACTATAAAATTATTCTTAGTAGTCTTCAATTGTGGAAAACTACAAAGATGATATAGTCAGTAACTTGAATAACTCAAAGATAAAGCTCTGAAATAAAAATTAGTGAGAAAAGGAGCTTTGATTTTCAGAGGCTTCCACAGCAAAAGAAAGTGAACAGAATTTAGTGTAAATTTTTATTAATTTCTCAAATGGAAATTGAGTTAGCCAAACAGAACCCTCAGTAGACTTTGACTTAAAAACTAAATAAATACTCATAATGAACTCTAGAGGGAGGTCTGATGAAGTCAGTTGTGGAGGTAACTTGGTAAGCAGATGAAATACTAATTTAATAAAATACTTCGTCCAGAAGTAACAGAACACAAATCAGAGAGATGCCCACCAAATGCTACAGTCATCGAAAAACACAGAAATATTACTGCACTTCACTTTCGTCCCTCTCATTTCTGAATTTACATTAGCAGCTTTATTGGTATGAGACAGAGTTGCCTACAACTTCCAAAAAGTTGTCATCAGTCCATAATGTCTGGATTTAAGTGGTCGAGGTGTACATTTTTTCTCAACCCTATATAGTCTCCCATCACAGAGGTTTTCTGGAGTAATTGCCTGTGGATACCAGAGTCTGTCAGAAGGAATAGGTCTCTCTTTTCTCTGCTTAAGGAGTGCCTATCATGGAACAAGGCTTGACTGTTGTTCTGGATAGCAAAGAATTCACCTCACTGTAATGGCAGTGTGATACAGACAAAAATAAGCATAGAGGATTTCCACAGAAGAACAGCATCCTATATAGCATCAGAAATAGTAGTGAGAAAATAACACTGTCTCTGTTGTAAAAAAATACCCATGCTCCAATTTCCTATAGTTGTTTTTTTTTTTTTACATTTGTTAATAAATTCAGATTATGGTGATGTATTTATCTGGTGTTTCCTATTTATTCTCCTTGCCTTCTAGTAGGAGCAAATACTTTTTTCAGTCAAAAAAACATACTAAGCACTTGAGTATGTGTTAGCATAAAGTCTTGACAAAATTTAATCACACATACAAGTTGAACATTGAATTTATACAAAGTGTTGAATACAAATATTTCTAAATAATTTTTGAACGCACAGAGAGCCTGACAGGTTTGTCTGAACAGTTTGTGATGCAACTAGAAATGCATTCTTGACAAGACTGTAAAAGGACATAAACATGTAACTACATATTGCAGTGACTACCACCATAAAATCATCACTTACTGTAACACAAAAAGATTTCACAGACTTTTTACAAGGTTACCTCAAAATAGAAGTGCTGAATACCAGGTCTACTAGCTACAGTTTTCTTTCTGTTACATTTGTGGTAGCAAATCCTGAATGAAAATTTTGGGGTTTGTGATAAACTGTATAAGCTAAGGGAAACAAGTACAAAGCTTTTCATGAGAAGATCTGAACATCTGCTGATTTAACACATGAAAGATGCCCGTTGTAGCATTTTCTCAATTTTTTAGAACATCCCCACTTGGAAGTGGCAGTTCACAGAATGCTTGCTGTACTCCAATGCCAGACAGGGAGCCAACAGAACATAGGGGAGTTTCTTCTGAAGTTACATTTAAATTCCTAGATAAATGTGAGAAAACCTAGAACAATTTTCCCAGGTGGAAAACGATTATTATTTCTAACAGCTACCATTTTTCTGTGAAACCATAATGTCTTTTCCTGTCCCTGAACATCCAATGCAGTACTCTCAGTTGGGAGAACTGCAGAGTCAAAAGAAATAAAATAACTTTATAAAACAATTTTCGGACAGAAGGCTTCATCTTAGAAAATGGATTCCATTATGGCTTCTTTGACAAGCATTTTCTAAAAGCCACTGTACAGTAAGGCCACACACGATATTGACCATCCCACCTGTATGAAAACTATGGGCACACGGGCACAGTCTATAAGTGCATTCAGCAAGACTTCTGGAAACATATGGTCCAAAAGCTACTGTGGAAAGCCTTCAGGCTTCATATATTTGCTTTAGATTTGCAGATAATTCTCAGATCAATAACAGTGGCTCCAGTCATCAAGGCTTGGGCCCATATTTTCAAATCACCAGAAATTTATTTTTGATACCACATCAAGCCAATTCCTCAGCTAGCATAAATTATTACAATGTATTTAAAGTCCTGTGTGCATGACAGTCTGGGTATGTGCAGTGTGCTTGCTGTACTGTGTATGTGCTATAACTACCACAGATCAAAGCACGCTTCCCTGCTTTATCAGGCCTTCTCTGAATGCACTATAACGTTTTAACTTGGATATTCTACAAGGACTGTGGCAGCTAAACAGTCATCTGTTGTGTGAGGATGCTCTTTACTTTGCTACTCACAGAGTTACTGAATTTATATCCGAGCGCACACCCTTTGAATTTGACTGTTAATTCTAGACATTTTTACAGTGAAGAATCCTCATGCAAAAAAAAAGGCCAAGACATCTGAAAGGTCTGCCTGATAGGAATGATGGAGATACCAGTAGATATTACTAGTGGGATGGACTGGGGTCATGAGCATGGCAATTATGCACAGATGCTCTGGCATCATCTTTGGCACATCTAAGTCTCTTCTGTCCATGGTGTTCACTGAAGATGTGTTGCAGCTGGTGCACAGGGAACTGGAGATCATCCGTGTGTCACTGATGCTTGCTGAGAGACAGTTATTTTAGCTCTCAAATGCAGACAGTGATAATCTGGGAAATGACATGAAGACTGAACAGAAAATTATCATCACAGTGACAAAGGAACATGTTAAGAATATTTCAGAAGTCACTGAAGATGCTAATTTGTGGTAACATATCTCCTTTTGTTATTCTACTGGAACAAATACAGGATTAATATTTGTAAATTCATATTTGATTGGGGAAAAGGAAGTATGAGCTGTCAGTTTAGTATTTATGTGTTGTGGTGGATAGCTAAATGTGAAATATGTATATGACAATGTTGTAATTTCTTTGTTCCCCATGGAAGTGCATTTTGTCCATATTCAGTACACCTCTGCTATTTATTATATTTGCAGATGGTTCTTTATTTCTTGCCCTCTCACTGCCTCCATCTCCACCATCATTGCTAGATATTTCTGAGAATGTATACAAACAGTGTCCAATTAATATGTCTGGCTTTCTACTGAAGGCGAGCAACTCTACTGAAACTTTGAAAGAATGTAGAAAGTTTAAAGCAAAGCCTTTCTACACTGTTACCTACTGACAAAGTTCAGGCACAACTTTTTCTGTGCATCAGTCTTCATCCTTTAGAAGACCCACCAAAGTCACTTAGGACTACATATGCGAGTCCCAAAGTGAGATGCGATCAGTCCAAGGGAAGGAGTGGGAAAAGGAACACATTTCTGAAGCTTGCTCCATCACCAATCTCAATGGAAATGACTGACAAATCTGAGAAATCTGGGGCAGCCGATTTTACCGTGGGAACAGGCAGAACGTGACAGATGGCAAGGTATGAGAGTCTTTTAGTGAGAGACTGTGTCTCAGTACTGACAGATTCCATGACTAAATGTGTTGTGAGGAACAGCCAGCTTGAGCAGTCGGCTTGAGGGAACAGCACTGTGTTTTGCCTGCTAAAAGAGTCTATTTACCTTTTTAATTTTTTTTTTTTTTGTGCATGTCTCAACCAAATCAAAGATATGAAGTAGTATATGGGATAAGCAGGAATATTCTGAATAGCTGATCCACCATGGAAAATTGTGGGTCTGCAAATTATTTAACCACTACTGAAAAATGATTATGCTTCCCAGGGCAGTCCTTTAAGTGATAAAATATACTTATCAGCATCAATAAGCTACAACTGTTTAGCACCAGTGAAGACATGAATTTTTTAATTTGGAAATTAATAACTTGTTTTTGAATTCTTATCAATTAACAGTGCAGAGCCCCACAACATTAAGGAATTATTACAATGCCAAAGACTACACCATAATCACCACCAAGCATCATTAATCTGCTAAACCTTCAGAATGTAAAAAGGTCAGTAATTGTGTTTAAAATTTTTTAGCTATACGAATAGCATGTGACCTCTAGGTCACACCTTCCCTTTCAGAGGATGGCCAGAGAGATTATGACCTCTGCTTGACAACAGAGCTTCATTTTAATCAGACAGCTGTCAACTTCCAAAGAAAGCAGCTTTTGCCAATTATGATTACAGTTTTATCTATGTCCCTGCAGTGAAGGAATCTTCTTCTCCTGCTGTGTTGTCACCAAGCCTTCATGGAAGGAACTGGCAATGGATTCAGAGAAATATACACACCCACTGTCCTCACAGCCCTTCTCAGAACTCAGCTGAAACCACCAGGAATTTTATGTTCAGTGGAAGGATGGACACAAAGTATACCTTATGAATTATAAATCTATAGTTCTCCTCAGTCTTTACTTAAACTGGCCTTTCAAAGCAACTTTTGTGAGTGTTCAACAGAAAGGTGAAGGACCAGCTGCAACGTTAAATGCTTTAACAAGCCACATATGTACAGTCTTAAATGAAACTGTTCATGAGTGTGGCAACAATTTAGCCATGTTTATCACTTGACCTCATCCTCTAAGATATGTAAATAAAACATGCCTCAATTTATATAAAATTTGAGCAATCTGGTTAGCTGAATTTTCTTTTCCTGTTTTTAGTTTGCATTCTGTGATTAAATGTTGCTGCCCTTCTAGCAAAAATGCCTCTCCTATTAAGTTCAAAATTGCCAGAATTTCTCCCCATATTCCTGTTTTGTCAGAATTCACAGTATATTTCAGAGGAATTTTGATTAAACAGAGACTCTGGGCCATGTATAAATTTACAAAAAATTGACCATAATCCGTATCTCTTTGTATGCACCTCTCTCTCTCAAAATGTTATGCACTGAAGAAAGCAAAATAAGTGACACCAAGTGAATTGCTAGCAAAAGAAAATACATCATCAGAGCAATTGAACTAATTATTCCTATTTTTTTCAGAAAATTTATAAAAGTTTTCCAGACACATAGACTTGGAATTGCCAACACTATTGTACAATAACACATTCACACAGCAGTGTCAGTGTGACTGCTGCATGTCCTCACAGGCCTCACGCCTCACCTTTTTTCTCATTTTTCTCTACCCCTACTTTTGTTTTTCCTTACAAGAGAAGAGTCTGGTACTAATAGAGGCAGTCAGAACGGCACCAATTTTGCACACATCCTTCATGTTATTCAAACAGACCTTCTTCTCCTATGGTTGTCCATGTTAATTGCTCACTAGCTATGCTATTTAACAGTCCAACAGTTTGCTTTAGTTTGCTAATCCTTACTATCTTTCAAAAGAAGCCTACAGGGTCCCATTACACATACCTTCAAGAGAGCATTCCTGGCCAACCCAGCAGGCTGATATTCTTACGCCTGCACTGGAGCATTACAGTAATCATCCACAGAAAGTATTAGGATATAGATCATCTTCATTAGATAGTTTTACCTGTTAAGGGAGCAAAGGACTTACATGACTTAGGGTTGGAACCTACTCTTCAAATATAAATAATTTTAGAGGTAAAAGGAAAAAACCCTGTAGTTATTGAATGTGACATAAAAGAAAAACAAAGAGATTATATTATCAGTCAAAGGTAAATCACTTAAGTCATACAAATACACACATTCTGAATTAGTGGGTCACTTAGTGGTATCTAAGAAAAAAAGCCTGAAGTTACCCTTCCTCATCAGCAATAAAATGATTCCAGCATCACACTTGATGTAAGGACAAAATATGGTCAAAAGTTGTCATTGGCTCTTCATCTGTTCTCCTTTTTGTCCAGATCATAAAGGAGGAAGAAAACCAGCAGGGGAGGTGCTCTTCATCTTAAATGGAAAGACAGAGAGAGGGCTGCAGGAAAAGAGGAAGAAAGTGAATTACCTGGATTCTTCCACTTACTACTGTCAGGATGTAAAGAAAGAAAGTCTTTCACTTCCCACAGCAGCAGTTATGAGCTGTTTGCAGATGTGTCAGGTGGGTCAGTTAGCCTTTCATTTTTCATCTTGGAAGTACAAGCTGCTTTGCCCACCTATGTGCTTTTAAGATGCATTATTTGTCATTCTGAAACGTGGCACATAGCTGAGCACTGGTAATGACTTGTTTTTCAGCCTCAACCTTCTCACAGTGAAAGGAGGCAGGAAGAAAGAAAGGAAAAAAAAAAGCCAGCTACAGCTTAGCAAATGTGCTGCAGTTAAGTCATTAAGCATGAATACAGAAGCAATATTACAGGTCATTACTCATTAGTAGCAATGAATGTATTATTTGGGTTTATTTTTCAAGTAAACTGAGGTGAAACCTGCATAACAGAGGGCTAATTGTCAGAGGATAGATGAATAAAGCATCTAAGCTCACAGAAGAATTTGCTGGTGGCTAAATATCACTGTTGCGGCTGTTCAGAGCAAACATCTGCTATTGAGCACTTCGTGTTTGCCCTGAGGGTCTGCTTTTGTTTTCTCAGGCTCCCTAAAGCTTGGGCTGAAGTCGGCACGGATTCAGGGCATGCCTGAAGCACAGGAACTGTAAGATGCAATATACTCAGCAGTCAGCTTTCTCCCAAGGAAACTCCCATAGGGAGACATAGGAGAGACACGGGTCACGTGCCGTGGGCGTGGGTCTCTGCCATGGCAGTGGTCTGTGCTGAAGCTGATCGAAGACTCTTACATTGGACTTCTGGAGGGCAGACTTTGGCCTACTTAGGAGACTTATTCAGAGAGTTCCTTGGGAAGCAGCCCTTAAAAACAAAGAAGTTCAGGAAAGGTGGACATGCTTCAAAACAGAGATCTTGAGGGCACAGGAGCAGACTGTCCCTGTGTGTCGAAAGATGAGTAAACGAGGTAAACATCCTGCCTGGATGGGCAAGGAAGTTTTGGAGGAACTGTCCTGGTTTGAAGGACA
>VYZQ01009485.1:14379-31440 GCA_013400655.1 Mystacornis crossleyi
TGGCAGGATTTCTCTCTTCCAAAAAGAAAAGAAAATGGAGATAGTGGGAGCATCCTGTGATCCAGAAAAGGCACGTACAACTAAATACTCATTTTACTGGAGAACACTCATTTTACTGTGGAAATATAGATGCAAGAAGGGTACTTTAATGTAACATGGACTGGCATTAAGGAAATATGAAATCTTAGTAATCATACTACAACTGTCACAATTATCTTCATTATATTCTTGAACATTCTTTAATATCTTTAAATGTATATTATATGTTTGTTCATTTTTATCAGTCATGGAGAAAGTATCTTAATAACTCTTTTTCTAAGGAGTAAGTAATATATTTGTCAATCCTGAATGTTCCCTATTATAATTTCTTATTATTTTAATCTCTGTACTTCGTGTTTCTCTGGTTTACTTGCAAGTATCCTGGACCAAGGTGCAGTGAGTTCCATGTGTGCCTTCTGTTGGGCTTCACAGTCTTTACTTTTGGAAAAAAAAATCTATTTACCATATCCTGGAAAATTTTTGCTAATAATATAATAGTGACCATACAGCTTAAAATTTGTTTCTGTCACCTGGCAGGGGAAATGTTTGAGGAAAATCAATTAAAATATTAAATATTAAAATTCTGAAATATTAAAATAAGCCCACTAACTGCTTATAAATATAAAGAGTATCATTGTGGAATATTTCTACTTCTACTGAGTGACAAATTAAAATTATTACTAATACGGACAGAACATACAGAACATTACTTGATATTTACTGATACATACAAAGCTGGGCAGCACCTTCATTATGTCACACAAGACCCAGCTACACTTACAGTGACTTGTCGAGACCTCAGTAAGGCTTTGAGTCTTGTTTCAGTCTTACACTGAAAGAGGAAAAAAGAATATCTATGGACTGATGTCACTGATTTTCAGGAAGCATTACTGGGAGGTGCAGTCAGTGCAGTTTTATTGATCCTCTTGTCTGCCCCCTCTCCTGATTCATTTTATAATCCTGTAATTCATACACAGGTAAAAAGGGTATTTTTCAAATTGAAACTCCTTTCTTGAACACCAAGAAAAAGGTGTTTTAAAATCTTTGTGCAGAAGAGATTAATGAGAGGTGAAGGAAAGGGAGGAGTAGAAATTGACTTAGGCACTGTGTTAGACAGTCTTTCTGCAGAATCCAATTAGTGATTGTTAATAGTGCTAGTATTTATTACTGATATAGGGGTCTTTGCTTTGGGATATATATTCTGTAAATACCAAAAGCAGAAAATATAAGTAGAGAAGTCAACAAGAATGTGTGGGAGAAAACTGAGGTAGAGAGACATAAGGTAACCGAATAGAAAATCAGCATTTAAAATGCGAAGCCAGAAGTAAAGTCAGGTCACAGAATCACAGAATGGATCAGGTTGGAAGAGACCACAGTGGGTCAGCTGGTCCAACCTCCCTGCTCAGACAAGGCTGTCCCAGAGCACGTAGCACAGGATCATGTCCAGATGGTTCTGGAACGTCTCCAGTGAGGGAGACTCCCCACCCTCTTTGGACAGTGTGTTCCCGTGCACAGTAAAGGAGTTCTGCCTCATGTTCCTGTGGAACTTCATCAGTTTCTGCTCTCGTCTTATTGCTTGGCACTGAGCAGAGCCTGGCTGCATCATCTCAGCGGCCTCCATTCAGATTCCGATAGACATTGATGAGGCTCCCTCTCATCTGTCTCTTCTTCAGGCTGAACAGGCACAACTCTCTCCGCCTTTCCTCATATGAGAGATGCTCCAGCCCCTTCAGCAACTTTGTTGTCCTCCACTGGATCTGCTCTAGGAACTCCATGTCTCTCTTTGACTGAGAAACTCAGAAATGGACACAGCACTCCAGGTGAGGCCTCACCAGGGCTGAGTGGAGGGGTGGGATCACGTCCTGCGACCTGCGGGCAATGCTCTTCCAAATGCATCCTAGGATATCTTCGGCCTTTTTTGTCCCCAGGGCTCTGCTGGTTCAGGGGGAGCTTGGTGTCCACCAGGACTCGCAGGTCCTTCTCCACAGAGCTGCTTTCCAGCAGCTCGGCCCTCAGCCTGTGCTGATGCCTGAGATTATTCCTTCCCAGAGGCAAGAACTCTGCATTTTGCTTTGTTGAGTTTCAGAAAGTTCCTCTCTGCCCATCTTCTCAGCCTGTCCGTCTGAAGGGCTGCACAGCCCTTTGGGGTATCGGCCACTCCTCCCAGCTTTGTTTCTTCAAACTCCCCACACCCTCTATCAGAGCTGCCAAAATCCCTGTTTTAACTCCTTATGAGTTATACCTATTCAGAAGAGAAAAAAAAAAATAGATGCAAGGAAGCTCATTAATAAAAAATGACAAGATGAAATCAGCTGTTTTTTACAAAATTGCTGAATTACCAAATCTGTTTTAAATTTGATCAGCTAACTAGATATGTAAAGAAGAAAAAGAAGTTGTGAGCAAAGTATAAATAATTAACTTGAGATTATCTCTCTGTTGAAAAAAATACAATAAACCAACAGTCTGAATATTTTTTTAACATACAATATATAGATCAAGCACTTTTTGCACAAATAGGCAGCAGAGATATAGGTAATGCACTTAATGAAACAGTAGGGACTAACTGTTGAAAATAAGAAAAATTAATATGAGACTGCGAGGACTTCCCCTCCCAAGAGAAACATGCCGAAAAATTAAGGAAATTCTCATTTACTACATCCCAAACTTAATCTCTGTGGAAATGGAGATACAATAATCCTGCAACAACTAATAGAAACATAAAAAGTATCTTAAGTAACATAATAAGTTACCAGTTATGAAAAAAAAAAAGGAGAAATACAGTCTATATCAACACAGCAGAACTTAATCAAAAATGCCCATAAAACTCATAGGCAAACTTACTAACAATGAAATCCAGCAACGCTTTTCCAGGCCAGTGTGGAAGTGGGTCTGGGTTCCTGGAAAGCAGGTTACTGAGCGCTGAAAAAGGTCTTTTATCTGTAATAGTTTGCCCCTGAGGCTTTGAAGTGTGGAAGATGCAGCTTATTGTCCCCTTACAATACCAGTAATAACAAAACAAAAATAATAAGAGGTTTTCACTGTCGTGTTTGATGAAATGGGCTTTGGCATAGCATGCTGTTTCAGCATTTCTTATTTATGTGATTTTTTTATCTTGTCAGGCTTAATCTGTAGTATGGCTAATCTTTAATGGATTTAATGCTGCCTGTGAGGTGTGGGGAATGCTCTGTAAAAAGAAGAAAATTATGTTGCTGTTGTTACTTCCCTCAAGAGTGACGTATCCATAGGATAGCATTTAACTATTCCTGTGAAGGATATGCAGCTCAAGCAGCATGTTAAAATCAGGTTGAGAATTATTGCTCCTATTGTCACTTGGATGCCCTGGACATCCAGTCAGACCAGACTATGGATTAATTAAAATCATTGAGCCTCATTTTTTTTGCCGTCTCCAGCAGACCAGGCTACAGCTGATCTTACAGAGAAAAGCCACTGTCGCAGTCCACTGAAGGTTGTGTGCAGGGATTTCTCCACGTTGTTGCTCTGTAAATGATCTCGGGGAGGAAGAGAGAAACAAGTCTGTCTGTATGTTTTCCACCTGTCTACTGTAAGTTTTAAGAAGGGGAGGCTATGCTGGAAATGCTTTGTCGTTCTGTGTTAGGCCCCCTTTAGGTACTGGAAGGACTGCCCTGGCGCCTTCTCCAGGCTGAGCAACCCCAGCCTGTGTCCATGGGAGAGGTGCTCCAAACCCCTAATTATCTTTGTGCTTCTCCTCTGGACTCTCTCCAACAGGTGCACACCCCTACACTGGATGCCCCAGAGCTGGATACAGGTCTCTAAAACTCCTAATTTGCATGTGCTTTGGAATATATTCTGGCACTAAATATTCTGCTTGCAGGCAAGAGTTAAAACCAGCTATTGAAAGTTCATTATATAAGTGTACTAAGAAAAAGGAAAGCAAGTATTTTATTTCTCGATTTGGAAAATATCAGTAGTTGTGTTTATTAACAATTGTTAACCACTGTAGATAACTATGTAGGATTTCCTTTTGATAAATCTTGTTTATACGTGGCCATTAACTGCAATGACTGTAATGGAGGTTTTGCCAGAAACAGTTGATTTCATTAAAGCCAGATTTTGACATATTTGCCCCAGCTGCATCATTTTAACCATCAAGCTAACAATGCCAGCCTTTACTAAGCTTCTACTTAAATAATCAGCAAATTTGCTTGAATAATTTTGTTTGATTTTTTTTTCCTTTTTTTTTTTTTTTTTAACTGAATACCTACGCTGAAATCCAGGCTACTGGATGTCCTGAGGCTGTGCACAGCAGTCTTTGTCTAGAAGTGGAAACATAAGCTCACAATTCAGGTTGATTTTTTTTTTTTTTTATGTTCTGTTTTGCATTATACTTTAAGCTCCAGGATTGTAACTTGATTGTAACTTGTCCTCAATAGCTGTATATCCATTGTGAGACTGTAGTCTGTGAGGAAAAGACCCAAAACCCAAACAAGCAAGCAAAATATTTTTCATGCATTAAATTGTTATTTTTAGATCAAAAATAAGCAAACTCTCTGAATTCTAATGAAGTGATAGACAGATTTTCTTTATTTTAGAAGGGGTAGAAGATACATAAATAAAGAGGAGGATAGCTCCCTGCCTGATGCTTTTTCTTCCTTGAGGGCAGAGGGGTACTGGGTTTAATGTCCTTAAGAGCACAAGTATAACTTACAGAGTTTGTGTACCAGCTTTGTTCTGCATTTTTCATAAAGACAAATACCTTTATACTCTAGACTTGAAGCAAGGGAGAAGGAGAAAGGAATGATTGAAGATGATTATGAACAGCAAACTATCATTTAGAGAGCCATTATTCTAAGCCTTAGCCCTCAAGTGCCTCACTGGAAAGTGCAACTTATATAAAACTTGTCTGAATGACTTGGTTATTCCTGTGACCCAATCTAAGACCACCAAGTAAACATCCATATATCTACAATATTGCTTTCTTCCTGTTGTTTTGTTTTAAATCTGCTGCTTGTTAGATTGAGTATGGTACTGCTACAATAAAAAATGATTTTTTTAGCTGAAAAATATGTAAGAGCTAGATGGTCAAAGCCGTATTTTCTTCTGTGTGTTTGAAAAATCTCAGTGGCTTTTTCTTCCAATGTGTTCCTCATCCCTTGAACCCATACAAACTTGAGTAGCCACAATATCCTTTAGAGGAGGGGAAAAAAAAAAAAAAAAGTTTTGCAGCTCTGGAACACTTCAAACAGGAGAAGAAATCCAGTAAACCCTAATCCAATATTTACTTTCTGATCTTTGGATTTTAACGTGGCTTTTACTAGCTTCTTTTGACTTAACATCTGTCCTCTTCTGACTCTTCTCATTGGAGACACAGTGGAACAGTTAGTTCTCAGTCAGCCTATGCTGTAGACCAGCTCTTAGATGTGTTTTGTAGCAGCCTCATTTGAGATCAACATCTGTTTCTGGATGGTGAATTGATATGTTCTGCAAAAATCAACTTGTGCTTGAAGTTACTTTTGCTGAAGTGATTGGTGGATTTTATCCAGAAATGCAAACCTCAGAAATTTTGGAGCTACTGAAATCTGTGGAAACATTCATCTAATTAGAACCAGTATTCCTCAGAGAATTATTTCTGTTTTACAATTGTGTAGAAATAAAAAAGAAAGTATAAGGGGCCTTCCTTCACACTGTCAGAGACAGGGCAAGGAGAAACTAAGCACAATATTTTCTAGCTCTTTTTGCATTTAGAAAGCATCAAATACAACCTCTGCCTTCTGCTTTCATGGCCATATTAAGGTAATGTAGGTGAATTAGCTAAGCTGATTGATCTAATGAAGTGCTATACAACACATCCAGGATCTCCAGTCTGTTTGCCTAATGAAGTGTCAATATGTCTCAAATGGTCCCTCACATGATTTAAAGGACTTATCAGATTTAGTCAAAGAAGCCTCTAATGATTTACACTATTGTATAAAGCTCTCAGTCATTTAACTATAGGAGTGCTTCAAATCTCTCATCATTTTTTCAGCTACTTATCCTGATGCATATACTAATGTCTAATTTGCTAATCAGAGGAAGAAGATTGCAGTGCTTTGACAGGGAAGGCCAAAAATGGATTCTGCCTATAAAGAAGTCACAAAGGTAACAAAGACAATTTACAAAAGAGGAAATAAGGCATAAATAAAGCAATCAGTTGCAAGACTGGAAATCTACAATTAGAAAATTTGCTATAAAAGATTAAAATGAAAGCAGAATCACGGCAAATGCATACAAATCCAGGGGAAAATCCTAATAGGTTTCAAGAAACTTTCAAACAAGTTTCTTTCCACAGCAGTTTTAATAGGTTCACATGTTAAACAATCTTCAAAAAATTGTCCTCATTATATAATCTGTCTTAAGAGGAAATACTCAGAAGTCCTCACACATTACTTCAGAGTGATGTTAGAACAAAGGACAAGACATCATGAAAGACTACCAGAAGAACTGTTATTAAAGCAGGAATGTAAAGAAAGAGAAGCAAATGATGAAACATCTGAAAAGCCTCCCAGAATTTTGTAAAGGATCTGAAAAATCAGAGAAACAATTCATTTAATGGAGAACATGTGACTATGTTAATTTTACAAGAGCCCACAGGCTCTGACAGACATGTTTCTATAATTGTAGAAGCAACCATAGCTTTGCATTTCTAATTTTCTTTTGTCACACGTCGTATGATCAAAAATAAACTTCATGGCGTTAACAGCCCAGATAGATGACATGGCTCAGTTGCAGAGGAATTATATGAAAATCAGAATGTAAAATTTGGGATATTAACATTAGTATTTATCCTGTCAGATTAGCTTCAAAATAAATCCAAACACCATAGTGTAATAAAACTTAAATTACAATGAATTACAATATAGATAGTATATCACATTAATTTTAATATGTTGAAATTGTAATCAGAAATAATTGGGCTTTCAGTAGAAAAGTAAATGAAGTTGCTGAAGCAAAAGGAAATTAACATTGATTGCAAGTGGAATAAACTGTGCAGATTTGGAAGGTTCTGATTTATTGAGGTGGGAACTACTTCTAAGGCCATTAACATAAAGATTTAATTAATGTGTCATGATTTTTGCCAGATAGTGCAAGGAGTTAAAAGCCATTAAAAAATATAATTTCATTTTGATAATGAAAATCAAGATGAAAATTGCAGGAGAAGAAATCTCGGACTACCAGACTGGACATTAATAAACCTAGCTTTTGAAAAAAATTAAGAAACAACAAAAATTCCTAACAAGCATCACAATTGTGGCTATTTCAAACATGAAAAGCTGTTCTCTTTCACATTCGAATGATGAAATCTTTGTCTCTTAGAGAAAGTAACACATTTCAAGAAATATGTTTCTTGTCTATTTGTCTGTTTCTGTGCTTCCCAGTCCCTCACACTCTTAAATACCTGCCCTTTGAGCAGTATCCAAAATCCTCTAACACTGCTACTTACATGTTTCATCCGCTTTCTGTGCTCTGCCTAGTCTCTACCATGATTCAGAGAGCATTTAATAATCTTAAAACATCTCTGCATAATATGATACTACCCTAAAAGCAACCTGCTGCTTTTGTAAAAGTGACCATAGGTGGATGATATATTGGGGTCATTTTGTGTTACTTTACTACACCAGTGTACAGATTGATATTCTGTGAACTAGACAAGGATGAAAAAAGTCTTACTGGATAAAGGCTCTCAAATATAGGTTAATTCCTGATTTGAAAATCCATTCTGTTTATGACTTAGTAAAATGCGAATACTTCCTGTGCTGTTTGAAGACCTCAAGGATAAAATCCACTCATGATTTTGTAGCTGTCAAACTGTTTCTGAGGACCCTGTAAGCAGCTAGATAAATAGGAAGAAAGAGATTGATTTTTCTCTTATTTATATTCTGTAGGCACAAACATAAAAAATTCTTACCCTCTCTGCTTTCCCATTAACTTCAAAATACGAGATTTTGTAAACTACACTCTTGCTTGCCTTGAGTGGAGAATTTTGTGTTACAACCCTCCCATCCGCCAGTGACTTTTGAATGTTCCTTTTATCACATATGAATCCTTTAGAAGATAAACCAGTCATTGTCTTTCTATTATCTAACCTTTTCTGCAGTAAGTGGTGTCTTCTAATTCGCTCAGTTTTGAAAGAGAATGTGCAAGATATGATACTGAAACATTTTGAGACTCAGTTTGTAAATGAGATGTGACGGGCCTCCTCCTCACTCCTGGTGCCTGTGTTCTGAGCACGTTGGCAGTAGAACAGTGCAGCCTCTTTTTTTCACCACTAGAAAGGGAGTAGTAGCCCTTTCCTGTGGGGCTTCTTGGGTAAGAATTCAGAAATTGAAGCAGTCTGTCATGTTGTCCTCTGGATTCCCCAGATACCTAAGAGAGACATATTTGAAAACAAATTTCTTTGTCAGATGAAAAGAAATCTTGTCTTGAAGTGTGGCTGCTCTTTAAGGGAACTCTGAACTTCCAGAAGCTGTCATTTTACAGAGTTCATTATCAGCCTCATTGCTATTCAACAGACAGTTTGGGACAGCAAAAGGGAAGCTGAGGCTCTGCAGGAGTAGGCAAGTCCCTGTATTATGCACTGATCCTCTTTTCTGTGTATAACATTATCAGTACTGCAGGAAAAAGCTGTAAGTATAGGCATGTCATTGCAAATGCTGAGGTCTTTCAAGTGTATTTTATCAGATGATCTCTATCTCAGGGTACAAAGAGCATATGTTAGGATTACTGAAGATATTTCTTTTCATCCAAACAGAAAAGAAACAAAAAAGTAAGTAAAGAAACCAAGCGAATAAAAAATATTCCTAACTTGCCAGGCAGAAAAAAAGCATTTTTCTTTTCTCCTCCATCCAGTTTTTCTGTATGTCTATGTTTACCACAATGCTTAAGTTACCTAAACCTAGATATCTCCTATTTTCCCTCACTTTATTATTGTAGCTAAAAGCAATTTATATGGAAACAAGCAGTTCAGATATAAACCCTGCAACTGGAACTCACCTAAATAGCATCAAAAATCTTCTGAGATGCAGTTTTTATTTATTTTGAAGTTTCATCCTTTCTTTCTCTATTGTAAGGCTGTGATTGCACTCCTTTAGCATCACAAAATCAGTGGTGAAATGGAAGGGTAGTGGATTAAGACATAATATTTCACTAGTTCCCTTGAGTCTCATGGAAAAAAAGCACTTTAGGTTCTACTCTTAGGTTCAAGATGTCAACAATCCACTACTGAGGCTCTTCTTTGAGTTTTATTAACATATGCAGCTCAGACGTTATAATTAGCTTCGGCTACAGAGTCAGTCAGAGGCAAGAAACAAAGAATTCTGAGATGGCCAGAAAACTGGTATAATAGCTTGACCCGGCTTTTGTAGAAGTGAAGTTCTGAGTCCCAGGATGTGTCCAGCATTAGAGAATGGCAACTGTCTGAGGTCCCCCCTTACTGGCTGCTTTTATAGTGGATCTGAATGGGTTATGGGGATATTTCGGGTCGAATTCATGCCCTTACCCCGGAGTATAGCTGAGGTGGAGACACCAATATCTGAAGGTAATTGCTCAGCTACAGCAGCCAAGTGCCACAGACATACAAAATTGTTGATTTATGTCACACAAAGGCAGCACGGAAAGCAAGCACCTGGGTCAAGTGTGCTTTTTCAATTTTTTTCCTTTACTTTCTTCCTGCGTTCAGTCACAAGAAATGATACAGAGCCAGCCTGAAGAGTGGAACTGAATGGTTGCAGGAAGATTGTCAATTTTAAAGCAGACTCAGGAGTAGCTGTAATGGCCATATCAAAAAAAAAAAAAAAAGGTTTCACTTCCCTCCCAGCTGAAACAACTGTGGCTACTCCAAATTATTCTAGAGGCAGCATAAACACAAGGAGGAAATGCTGTGTCTTTAATCCTTGGGCTTGGGAGACTTTAGACTGGTATTTTCCTTCATCAGAACACTTACTACTCTCTTAATTAAAAGCATGAAAGAAAAATTTTAAGAGGGTGCATTGGGCTCCTCTGTTATGTATATACTGTCACTGTTTATAACTTTGAAACTACAAACTTCACAAAATTTCCTTTCTCACACTTTTCAAATGGCTTCCAGCGTAACACAGCTACATTCAGCATCTTGTATGATCAGCCCCTGATATGTCAGGAAACTTGAGAAGTGTAACAGAGTTGTTCTGTGTTAGAAGCACAGTATCATCTGCTGTCACACTGGGAAGAAGAATGTAAAAACCCAGATTAGTGAGAACTTAAAAAACTCTGAGAATGTAGAAAAAAAAATCTTATAACTGTGGAATAAAAGATATTCTTTTGAAGCAGAGGATATTCTAGCTACTTTGCAAACAAATCAGCACCCTTGTCATCCTCTAGTAAAGCTGAAGTATGGCCATTGAGACATTCTTCAGTCTGCCCCAAGGATTTAATTGATTACTGAAGAGGTACCACAGTGAATTGGTTTTAGGCTGTTCTGCTCATCAAATCTGTCAGAACAGGTTTTGAAAGGTAAGGGATAGATAAAATTGTTCTCTGTTGTGACTAATGCATTCATTTAACAAAATCAGTATTTTAAAGTTTACATAAATTTCTTCATTTAAAAAAAAAAAAAAGTGACTGCGTTTTAAAAAACTAAAAGCTGTGAAGCCACACTAGGTTATTTCTTTTTATCTTATGCGTAAATTAAACTTTTTGCTACATGGAGAATATGAAGGTATATGTTTTAACTTAGCTATCAAGCATTTTTATATCCAGCGGACAGAGTAATGATATGATTAATGGCTGTAATATCACATAACATGACTGTATGTTCCAAGACTTCAGTGTTGATTATTTCTTCCCTTTCATATATGGAATATTAAACGCTCAACTTCTTCCTAATGTTCCTTAAAGTATAAACAATGCTACTTTTAATTAAAGCAACATGTTAAGGACAAAACAGAGTGTGTAGAGATCAGATATGACTTCCTTTCTATGGTTATCTTCCAAGCATTATTACTAGGATTTTGTGAGGAAAGAATTAAATAGAAAGTAGGGTTTAGTTTTATTATACATGTGTGAATCACATCATTAGGAGATAATACTATATTATTTTTCTGAATTGAAAATGAACATGATCACCTTAACAGGCTCCTTGTGATGTAGTATTTAAAATGATAAGTGAAGGATGTGTTAGGAATAAAATAGAACCACAGGTGGTGTTTTGGTTTCCCTGTCCCACACTTCAAATACTGAGAATAAATTAATGGATAAAAAAAGTCTACTTGAAGTTTGGAAAAGACTTTATTAATTGCTAAAATATTTAGTTTCCTCGTTTGAGTCTGAATTAGAAACTTCAAATCATAAATGAAATCTCTCAAAGCAGCAAGGTTTTAAGTTAAATGTTAACCACTGTTGATTCATGAATTTGCTTCTAAGTAGCGGTAACACTGAGACAGGCCGCGAAGTCTTTCAAATTCTAGCATAAATTAATAGATTTAATGAGCTTTTTTCCCTGGTTTATGGAGGACATTTCTTCATTCTCAGGGTTCACTTTATTGTTGATGCGTACACGGCTGCATCACTTGGGGAGCACGCGTGGGTGGGCTCCCCACGCCTGCCAGGGCCGGTGTCGCTCGTGCAGCCGCGGCCTCGCCGCGGTGGGGAAGGTCTCGGCACCAGCGGGGTTCTGCTCGTTTGACAAAGCGCCTCCGTGTGCTCCTGCATGAAAGGCTGGAGCGAATTTTAAAAGTCAGGCAAATGACAGGCAGGGAGGGGAGTGCACAGTGTCCTCCCTGCTGTGTCAGTGTGCCAATGCCTCCCCGCTGTGCCAGAGGAGAACAGATGACTTCACTGAGGCTGGAAAGAAAATATGTGGCAGAGCTGATGGCTGGCATGAGAGTGGGGCAGTGCATCAACTGCAAAAGCATCAGTGCTGTGTGTTCTGTGGCCCTCGCCTTTGACTGCAAACTATCTGCCTCTCTTGTTAGGGCTGAAAGATTGGGATCCTTGCCTTCTGCAGGAATTAGTGTCAGCTGAACTCAGAGCAGTGGCTGGAATTGCCTTCTGAATGAAGTCTCAGTGCGTACAGTGGAGATCTAACTGATCACCTCTTTGAAAAAATATGGTGATGAAAAAACCTGTATAAACAAAGCCTTGATTCAGAATTCCTTGTTTGGGAACTAAAGAGCTGACACTATGCCAGTAGTTTGACAAGACTAGGTCTCATTAAAGTGATTATTGTCATGTAATGATTAGGGTCAATTATACTTGCAAACACTCTGAGATGTCTAGCTGCTGCTTGGATATAGAAAAGCTTGCATAATGCTAAGCCTTGCTTAATGAAAAAGTAGAGTTCAAAATAGTGTATAGAGGAACAAAAAGGGCATTTATGCAAGAGGCAATAAATTAAAAGAGCTGAAAAGATGTAATGATAGTCTCAAATAAGTATGTGAATTGCTCCTGAAGAAACATCAAGGTGTGGTAGCATCTATGTCAATTGTAATAACACAATTTATGTTTTAAAAGTTCCATTCATATTTATTTTCATCTAGCTGTATGTCTTTTTCTAGTATGAAATATTGAATGTTTTTTTCTCAACTGTTCCCTGTAATAAGACATTTGCCATGGTATTACAAGATAATAATAACTTTCTCTGACAATGCATTTCTCTCATTCTCCATGTTTTCTGGGTGTTTTATTTGCCCTTTAATACTTTTGACAGGTAGGTTGAGATGAGAATAGCAAATCAGATAATTCAAATGAGGAGGTCATGTAGAGGGATTGTCCTGTTTGAACTGCAGAGAGATTTGAAAACCAGTTCCACTGAGTTAGTGGAAGGACTAAGGGATTTGAACAATGCGTTGTCACTTATTTTTCATCTGTCCTGTAAGGAAAACTTTAAAATATACAGTAACATGATGATGTGTTACTCTCATGTATTTGTGTATAGGTGGCAAATTAGCAGAGGACGGAGAAAGTCAAGGTATTGATCTTAAAGAAATAAGAAGAACGTTGAAACAAAATGCTCCTATTTAAATATGTGTTAAAAAAAAATTCCTTAATTTTGTGAAGAAAGCGATGACAGGCTGAGGAGTCAGCACAGCTGGATGGGCCAAACACAACAGCAACAGCAGCATCTGGCAGATACATCTACACTGAGCACTGAACTCAGGTTCACTGCTGAGCTTCTTTATAGTTCACACCTAATCTCCAACATCTGGGTTAAGCCAGCTGTTCCAAAGCTCTTCGTGTCCACCATAGCTGCTGCTGGATGGTAAAAGCAAACATACATCATGGATGGATTAAAAGGGCAGGTGCTACCTTTTCCTTCAACCCAGCAGTATCAGCTGTATGAATGCTTCCTTTTCCTGCTCCAAGTCAAGCAGGGATTTCCAGAATTATTCGAGTAATTTGAGATCATTCCAAAGTATTTCAGATCAGTGTTTGAAAGCACTGGTGGGTGTGCTGATTGCATGTTCCATTATTTTAATAGGTAGATTCATTTGCTACTCAGTTGCTTGTAGAGAGTGGTGTTGTGCCAGTGATGGTAAGATATTGATGACTTCTGACTTCAGGCAAAAATGTGTTTCAGTGCTTGGTTTTGTTAAAAGCCTATTCTTCGCTGTATCTGGGGCTATGCATGCTTTTCAGTTCATAGTTTCTTTGAATATGAGAATAAATAATAAATTATCATTAATAAATTAGGAGAAGTTGACAAAAGAATAAGTGCAAGTGATGAATTCCTATGTAACCCATGGAGTATAATCCCGGATCCACCGAAATAAATGACAGAAGTCTGAAACTTAAATGGAAACAATTTTATAAAAATATTTCATTACCTTAACTAGACATTAAACTAACATTGACTTAAGCCTTCCGTCACTGAGTTGAATTGAAATTAATGTGAGAGGGAATAGAAAAAAATCTACTCTTGAGAAAAAAGATTCCTTCAGTTGAAATTATTGATGTGGTCTCATGCATTTTATGGGTTATGCTTACATAACCCATTACCAGTAGAAATAGAGGTGATGGAATGGCCACCAAAGTTATTAGGGTACTGTTTGTTTTATAGCTCTGAGCAGATTGGTTGATTTCAGAATAAGCCAAGTTAATGGAGCTGCTAGTGTAAGTACAGTGAGCGTGATTTAGTCCTTGACGTATACATATTTATGTATGGTTGTGTTGTGGAGCGCTACTTCAAGCCATGATTATTCCATTAAGTCCTTGCATTCATTCAAATTTTTTCACATGATGCTTTTATTTACAAAATGTTATCCAGGCCTTGCAAGACCTAATGAATTTTTAATTGTGAGCCAATGATACAGGTTTATGCAAACTGGAGTCATCCATCATTAAATACATTTTACAAAACAATTTTCTTTTGTTTGCTTGAATCTTACCTCCCTCTTTCCATCTTATCACTTGACTTCATTAAAATATAAGACGTAAGTTAGTCAGCAATTGAATGCCCTCTGTATTATCAAAATTCTGACTGAATGCTCATTTACATACAGTCAAATTGCAAGCTGATTGCCATCTCATTATGTGTCTGGAAAAAGCTTAGCACATGTGAATTTTACTGTTTTGTCTCATTTGTCTTCATGTTATTTCCTTGAAAAATTCACGTAGATGTTACGTGAATAAAAAATGGGCTTGTTCTTTACATTGTCTAATGTAAATAGATAATCCAATCTCCCATACTGGTTTCACTTTTCTGGTAAAAAAAAAAAAAAAAACAAAACAAAAAAACCCAGACTTTTTTATTTTGCTCTCTAAAATATCTTTATATGAAAAAGTATTTTTGGTGAGCAGTGTTAGAGAAACTACACTTGCACTTTTTGCTATCAGTGTTCTTTTGCTATTGCTCAGGTAGGGTGTGTTTGTATTGCATTTTATACTTCAGATGCTGGGCAGCAACTGTGAACATTAGAAGATTTTTTTTGTATTTTGAAAGAACAATTAAACCTGCCAAATTTGGACTGCAAGATCAATACATGTATTCATGGTTAGGATTATAAAAACAATTTATGAGAAATGAGACGTTGCTTCTGAAATTTTGGCAAAACGTATATTAAAGAAAGAAGTGAAATTTTTTAACGTGATACACAGTGAAAAGTGACACTGTTAAGATGTAGGGGAGATTTACAAGTGGAAAATTATAGCTTTTCCGTAAATTTCATTGATTTTTAAATTTTTATATAGAACCCCTACTTCAATGCCTGTTACATTCCTTAAGCCTTTTTCAAATAGGCAAGTGTGAGAATACAATTTAAGTACAGTAATCAGCTTTCCTAAATGAAAATAATAGCCTGTGAGTTCTTGGCGTTGACAGAAAACAAAGCATAGTAATTTTGTTCTTTCAAGATTATCAGAAAGGTTCATAACTAAGGCAGAGATAGAATTAGAAACTGTTTAATGTTGGAGAGATAAATTGGTACCAACCATTATTTAATGAAGCTTGTAATTCAGAGTTGCTCAGAAAAATAACATTAAAGTAAAGGAATGTAGTCAGTTATTTCATTCTCATGTGAGTCATGGTGTTTCTGATTTGTTGGCGTGATGGTACAGAATCCTCTTTGCAACTCAAAGTGCATGATCAAATACAATATTGACTAATGTAGAATAGATTAAGGTCCTTATAAAACACATCAGCAGTTTTGCTTTCCTTAATTGTTTTAAAAATTGTGTGAAATAAACTATCCGTTGATATTTTGAGGGCTAAGTTGTAGAGTAGCATGATGGGGTATAGAATCTTTTGGGCAAAGGCTTTTTTTGTAGTCTGTATTCTCCTTTCAGGTCTGTCTGATGCCTTAGAGCAGCAAGCAGGTGCAATGCTATGGAGTAATAGTGGGGATATGGAGTTTAAAAGATTCTGCTTTGGAATACATTTGAGAAAACAGTCAAGTTCAGCAGAGGACCTCAATGCCAGAAGGGATATTTCATGTGGATACCCAGCCAGAAGGATGGTTGTACTCCAAGGCTTTGTCAGTCCTTCGAGGGCGAAACCTCAGATGTTCTCACCTGGGTAAAACTTTTGACAGAAAATGAGGGAGTAATACAGAATTAAACATAAAAAAAAAAAAAAAAAATTGTTTGTGCAGTAATTTTCGATATGAATTATAACTGTTTATTTAGACGTTCTTCCTCTTAGACTAACTGCAAGGTCTTCCGAATTTTAATCTAAACCCAACATTCACTTGGGTTTGGATTTCAAGCTCCAGAAGTTCATTGAGGTCTGTCCCCTCTTTGTGGGCAGCTGTTACATCCCTGGCACTCTGAAAACCTTGAAGCATGTTTAGCTACGTTAAATATCTTCCTTTTTACATGTTCATGAGTCCACACAGAAAAAAGCTTTCCCAAGTGCTATTGAAAATAATTGAAAAGAAAGACCTCTCCAATTTACAGTGTTGTCTGAATCTGGTTTTGAAGACATCAGGCCTTGAAAAATATTATTCTCTCTTTTTACAAAATTGCTAACTCACAAAACCAAACCAACCAATGAAAATCCTAAATGACTTAAAATCTTTTGTGAGCAAAGGGACTTGCCCATAGAATAGTAATATTGATTTCATCCCCTTTGTTTCTCACTAGCGATTACCTTTTATAGCTCATGCTAATAGATATTTTGGTGGAAATCCACTTAAGCAAGTGGGTTTTTGACATCCAAAGCAGTGTTGGAAATACCTACTGCGTACCTGGAAATTTCACTATGGAAATGGACAGTGGGTTCTTTTTTAGTTAAGTCAACAAGATTCATAAAAGCAGCAACAGGGTTAATTTATAGAACCTCTTAAATATTATTTTTCTCTTGAGAAAATACCTTAAATTGGACTGTGCCCTAGTGAGAGCTACAGTACTGAGAAAACCCTCCATTACATTATGTAACATTTAAAACCAGTTTTTACAGATGTAAAGGTGTAGCTGAAATTCAGTTAAGTTTGAAATATACTGTCCTTTGAAATGTCTTCAGCATTTTTGACTAGCTGTAATGTTTGGGGTTTTTGTGGTTTTTTTTTTTGTTTGTTTGTTTTTTTTTCCCTTTTT
>VYZQ01009486.1:0-18073 GCA_013400655.1 Mystacornis crossleyi
GTGGGTCGCGACCCGCTGCCGGGCGGTGCGCGGTGCGGTGCGGGCTGCGGAGCGCGCCGCCGCTTCGCCTTCAAAGTGTGTGAGCTGGCTGCGGTCTTTGCTTCTACTTACCGCATTTTGTTCTTCTTTTAAAACATTATTTTGCCATTTTGTTATTTGTTTTCTCGTACTTCGTTGCTATTATTTTTGTTATCGTTGTTTGTAAACTAACTGCCTCCATGGGGGGCGGAGGAAAGGAAATCAAAGCTGCCGCAGCTGAAGGGTGTGCGAGCACGCTGGGGAAGAGCCGAGGAGCCGCAGGACAGGATGGCAACGGGAAGCCCGGCGGCAGCGAGAAGCCCGGCCCCGGGAAGCCCGGCTGCGGCGGGGACCGCTGTCCGCGGCGGGCCGGGCCGGGCGGCTCCCCGCTGGCCGCGCTCCTCTCGGCGCTGGCAGCGGCCTCCTGCGTCTACCTGGGGGTGCGGACCAGCGACCTCCAGGCCAGGGTCGCGGCCATCGAAGGCGCCCGAGGGGGTTTCTCTGCCGCCGCCCCGCTCCCGCCGCTGCCCGGCTTTTCCTTGGAGCAACTGAACGCGATGATGCAGGAGAAGGTGGAGCGACTTCTCGCCCAGGTGTGCGGGGTCGGGGTGGTCGCTGTCGTGCGGTGTGCGTGTGGCGGGCATGGGGGATGCTCCGGCCGGAGGGGCGGCCGAGGCGAGCTGCTCGGGTGGGAGGTGGAGGGAAAAGCGGGGAAAGTGAGCCCGCATCCCCGAGGGGCGGCGGGGCCGGGGGAGGAGCGGGCCAGGGGCGCCCCGGGCTTCTGGAGCGGGCAGGATAGGGGGTCGCGGGAGACCCCTGCGTACGCCGCCCCTGAGGCGCTTTTCTCATCTGTAACTTGCTGCCGTCCCTGCGCTTCTCGACCGCGCGTAGCGAGAAGGCAGAAAGACGGGGGTCACTTGCGGCGGCGGTGGGAGAGACCCCGAGGTGTCGGGCTTGGCTCTGTTGATGTGGCGGTGGTGAGGTCAGTGAGACACCTTAGGCCGAGTCCAAGCAAAGAAGCCGCCGCTGGTTGCGCAGCCTCTGGCACAGCGGTAAATTCCAGTTTGCGGCCGCGGTCGGGAGCTCTGCCTGTGGAGGAGCGAGCTCGCTGAGTGCCCTCATGTTGCTTCTCTCGCCCCCAGAAATCCTACGAGCACTTGGCAAAAATACGAGTAGCGAGAGAAGCGGCTCCAGAGTGCAACTGCCCACCAGGTAACAGACACAGCTTAGAGATCTCCTCTCGAGGCTTGTAACTCTGGGGTGTTTGGTATCCCATGTTTTTGAAATACACCAAAGTCACATCTAGGGGATGCCTCTTCAATCAACAGCTGTTCCTTAGGTGTAAAAGCTGTTAAGCCCAGAATAATTTGTTTTCACTGTGGCACTATATTGGAACCAATGCTAATAAAAAACCCCCGTTAGGCTGGATGTTGTCAGACAGTAACACTTACGAAGAAGTTAATGATCTATTCTAGCAGATGAAATATATTCTGTCTTAAATAGGGTAGTACTGAATCAAGACACTGTGTGCTCAACTTGGGAAGTAGAGCAAAAGTCCCTGGCAAAAATATTGAACAATTTATAACATGGGTTGAAATAGGTGGAGGGTCTGTTGCAAGTTAGCAGTAATATATATACATGAGCTTTTTTCAGTCTTGTTTTTCTGCAGTCTTGATGGAAAGCAGGTTCTCTAGGAAGGAATTGTGGGTTTTTCTTACTGAAGGTTTGAAACTCTGTGTATCTGTTCAACCAGGGATATTGCTTGACTTTGGAAATGGGCCCTTCTAATACTGCAATCAGTTGTTTCTACATTCATGCTGCAATGTTTTCAGTTTTTGTGCTCCTTTTTGATAGTCTGATAACTGTCGATGTTGTTTTAGCTTAAGAAACTTCTTCTAATGTATAGCCAAGTTCATTTAGTACCTTAGAAGTTAAGGAAATAATGCCAATGTTTTACAGGGGAACGTAGGAATTCCAGCATCCTCTGTGATGAGGCACACTAGATACAGAGGATGCTTTACATATCCTCTCACTCTGTATGAAAACCCGTCTCCCTTACAGGTGGAATATTGACTGTCAGCAGGACTGAAGCTGAATATGCTTGCCAGCAGGATGTGCGATAGCACTCGTATATAAGGAAGGAGCTCTTCTAGTTTAGGATTTAATTCCTGCCAAACTCATCAGTCTGAAGGGGCTACCGAATCTCAGTGTTAAAGCTGCCTACAGTGGTTGGTACACTATTTTGGTGAGGATACAGCTGAGAACAGAGTATTTACTGGCTGGTGTAGGAGTTGCCATGGCTTTCATGAGAAGGACACTATATATGACTAGGACTGTTCTAAAAGTGTGCATAGAATTACTCAACTCCCAGCTAGTTTTGGTAAGGAACATTGATTTCCTGTTGTAGTATATATATAGGGTTTTTTTTCCTTCAAGGCTAACATGAGCAAACTGACATTATTTTTTCTGTTGCTTAACTGCCATAAATTACAAGATGCAAGTTCGTGCACAGAAATGAGAGTTAGTCATCATGTTGTTTGCAGAGATGCATTCTATGAGCCTGAAATGGTATTGAATTTGATGCTAAGCTCTTCCCCTTTTCCTTCTTCCTTGTTTACATCCATCTGTTATGATGTTTTCACTTACTGTTTTCTTACTGAAGGTCAATATCTACTTTTTCATGTTATGTGCTGCTTTACTTCTTCACTACCACTAGAGCTCCACATTACATCAATTTTTATCTGACCTTTTTTCTTAAGTGTGTTTCATCAAATAGATAATGAGCAACAGAATATTTCTCACATGAATTGTAAAAATCCTTGCTCTGTGAAAGTCAAAGAGATTTGGGAAACATTTTTGAGGGAGCAAGTTTTATAAGACCAGGAAAACTTACATGAATCATTACAAAGTAAAAAAAAAATAAGTTGCAGAGAGGAGGGATTAGAAATGTGATACGGAGCTTTTCACCTCTTGGTAGCTGTTTCAATTTGGAAGCAAGTTTTGTAGTGACTGAAAGATGTTGCCATGTGGTAGCCTCATTTTGCAGTTGATGCTCTCATGCTTGTTGCCCGTGGACAGGTGTCTACCTCAAAATGGCATTGTCTTGGGAGCCTTGTCTGAGAGAGCAGGGGCTGAGTGGCACCACCACCTGAGGACAGTGCCCTCCTAACTGCAGGCCTTAGGCAGAGCAGGAGGGGATAGAGCAACAATTAACAAAATGAATTGTTTCTTCATTTTGTTCCCTCTGTTAGAATTCCTTTTTGACTGCACGGGAGGGGCTTTGGTTTTAATCTTTAATGCTGCTATTACAAATAGTTACGTTCAAAAAAGTACTTGGTTTTATAGGAAAAGTATCATGGTGCATCAGTGGTTTTTCTGTTGCCTGCTATTTGTGAAGCCAAAGAGAAAATAGCCTCTTTCCCATATGGTTCCCTTTTGCTTCTGTATTCTGCTCAACTTAACGCATTTCTTTCTTGTGTTTCGCTAATAATAAAATAATAAAATAATGTCTGTTAGAGGTGACTTTGGAAGGCCTTCATGGGACAGACATGATTTTTAAAATGTCTCTATGCTGTAAGAAAAGGTCACTACTTGAATGGCCACCAGGACAGTTTCCATCATCCTTCTCTTTAAAAAGAAATAAAGATTATTTAAAAGTAGGTTACATTGTTCCCTACCAAAAGAAGAGAAGGAACTTCAATCTGCAGACAAGAGGGTGAGAATGTGGCCTCTGGTTCAGGATTAAAGTTATGCAACTGGCGTAGATGTCATTAGCTTGAGATTTTCATCCCCTTTTGGCTCTCCATGTTGGGAACCTGCACATTCAAAGGGAAGTGGGTTTGAATGGCTCAGATACCTATGGAAGACAGCTTCACAAGCTCATATCTTGCAGAGCAGTCCACATGTCCTCCTTTTAATTCAGCAGTAGCCTTGGGTTTTATCTAGCGTGAAGAGTGATCACATGTCTCGTTAAAAACTTTGTTTTCACTAAATGTGATTTTTCTTATTCTTATGTCCAATTTTCTTATGAAAGAAACGTGATGTGAGGTGATGTTGGAGTTTTGGTTTTAACTCTGTGCGCCTAAAACCAGCTACCAGAGATTTTGTAAATATTTTAAAAATTACAATAGCAGGCATTCTTTCTCTTCTTAAAGCAGAGTAATAAAGTTTGAAAAGTAAATTTGTGCTGACATTCCTCTTAAATTACCTCAGCTCTAATAAGAGTGCCAGTGTAAATCTCGTGCTTTTAACTGGTGCTGCAGTCACTGCCGGTAGTTGGCCTTCTGCACATAGGACTGGGGAAAGGGGGCAAATTGAGCGGCTAAAATAATTTTAAGCATAATAAATTAATTTTCATTTTCCAGATGTATTTTTTATTTTAAGTTAATGTTTTTCTGCTTTAAAAGATGAAGAGAAAATGTAGATGTGTAGGTACTTATTTCATACTTCTAAATCTTCCTCTAAGTGGCTGTGGGAGCATAATCAGCTCTTATGAGGAACAGTCAAGCACCATGCTGTGTACCTCTTACTAAGTGCCAAGAATTACACAGTTGTGGAAAGAGTAACACACAGAAAGCACAGGGATACTCCCCATTCAGTAGAATTTAAAGAAATTTTTATTTTGTGGATCCTTTCAGATTTTCCTCTTCCCAAAGTCATTCACATGTGAATGTACCTGTAGACTTCAACAAAAATGAACATATGCTTGCATGTTTAGTGACCTGGCCCTTTGTATATTGTGAGGGTCAAGTTCTGACACTTGCAGTCATGCGCCACGATGTCTCTTTGTGTAAGTGGTCCTCAGAGCCTGCTCTCGGAGTCAGATGATGTTGGCAGGAGTAGAAATCAAATCTAGTAGTATAGGAAGCTCAATCCTTCTCAGCAGGAAGGCTGGCAGGTGATTATGTACAGTTTTGTATGTCCCTTTTGACCAGGGACCAGTTATGGGAAGCAACTACCTTTTTCTTTTTCCTTCTTCTCTTCTGAGGAAGACCTTTATAGTGAATTTATTCCTTAAAGGAACACATTTCTTCAATTCTGCATTGACAAAGCATAAATTACATAAGAGATGTCTTTGAACTCTAGCTATACAACACACTGTATGTATGTTCACTATAACTTGCATGTAACACGTGTGGGGTCTATAGGTTTAGAAATTTGTTTTGGGTTTTTTTTTTCCTCTCCAGAACATTAGCTGAACTTCAGTGTTGGATACCTGTCAAAGTTGACTGCAAATTTGGTTTTGTTTTTCTTTCTTTGTTCTTTCTCTTGTATTTTTCCTATCAGTAAATGTGCATTTTTCTTCCTCTTGTGACTTCAGTGCCTTCACAGACTCTTTCCCTTTCTGCAGCTTCAAACCCTTTCCAGGCACGGACACTCTCATCATTTTTTCTTAGCCAGCTATTTTGTGCTGTTTTTGTAATCATGTCATCTTGATTCTCTGCTCTGGTCCTAGAGAGCTTCATGGTTTGGCATTTGAAGTACCTCCTATTTCACTGTGCAATTTTCTGCCATCAGGTTTGTTTCAGTGTAGTTGCACGCATATAAACATGATCATTCAGGATGAAATGCCATAAGCCAAGGGTTTTTTTTTTTTGAGGGAATACAGAATACCACTTGGTCTTATTCTTGGTTGGTTACAGTGCAAAAGCTCTGTTCTACAGCTGCAGTTCTTCAGTGAGATGATGAGTCTGCTATATGTATTTTGATAGCAGCATGGATGGCGAAAGTCAGTGTATTTTCTTAGAATCCCAGTGCTGTTTTTGTTGTCTTAAGCATCTAATATTTATTTTGACATGCAATGGATGTCCAATTTAGGTGCTCTTTCTTATTTCCACGTGTTCCACAAGGACTGTTCCCTGGAGCATTTCAATTAGTGAGGCTGAAAGAATGGAGGAGAAAGCAATTTTCGGGATTAAAAGAATCATGAAATAGGTATCAGCAGGGTATTACTCTTTTAAAATTTTTTTTTTAAATTATGCTTACAGTGAGACAGTCGTGGAAAGACTGAAGAGGTAAAGAAAGAAAAGAGGAGCAGACTTACGTGTTTACCAGTAGTGAGACCTAAGAGAAAATGCATATAGATATAAAAAGTATCCAAAGTGATTTTTTTTTCCTGTTACTGAAAATTTCGGAGTGTTCTATCTGAATCTAGCTCCCAGCACTACTTACTTTTGCCATGTCTATATCATCTATTTGCTGAATGCAGTGCTCAGCTCTAATTTTGTAATTTTTCTGACAGGTCTCTGAGTCCCCCTTTCATACCTTCAGTGGTTTGATATTTTTCATTTCAGTTCCTAGATCAGGATGTTTATTGATGTGCAGCAGCATGCGACCTTCTGGGTAGTCTGTCGTCTTTGGATAACTGCTTAAAGATAGTTTCCTCCCCACAAAATAGCTAAATATATATTTTATTGGCTAAGGGGTGACCTTTTAATTCCCTTCCCTCTGGGCAAGGAAGTAGGGTGTGCAGCATGATGAATGAAACGTAATGTGGCTCAGAAGAGAACTGATTGACAGCAGACTGCACCAGATTTCTCTCTCTTGTAACATTACTGATCTCAGCAGTGCTGTAGCAAAGGTTGATTTGACCGCAAAAGTGTTATTAACAAAAGGTTTTTCTGTGACTTGAGTTGAATAAATTCAAACTTGTGCAGTTATGTCAAACAAGGCATGTTAGAAGGAAGGCTTAATTATCTGCATTAGCTGTTCTTATAATATCTGAGATTAACATTATATGTGTTCTTATACTTCCTTGTACGTGGCACTGGACCATCTCAGACTGCTGAAGTGCCACAGCAGTTCAAGCACTGTGAGTGTTGCAGTGGGAGAAGAGGCTGTTGAGCTGACTTCTGGAATAATGCTTGTAGTGTCCGTGATTGGGTTTTGGTTTTTCTTGTCTTTCTTAAATTGTGAAGTAAATGCATCTGTGTCCTTAAAGGGTCTCTAAAGCTCATATAACTGAGTTCTATTTCGCTGTACTTACCCCCGTCCCTTTCCTTAAAGGTTAGTGGGTTCTTGGAAACGTATTGCCAGAACAACAGCATTGATAAACCTGCAGTACAGCACTCATCGTCTTTCTCACTCCCTTCTAAATTTACTGGCTGCAGCTTACCTGCCTATTTTGTCTATACTTAGCACAGTAAAAAAGAGCTAAATATGAAAACAGCATGACTGACAGAAGCTGTTTTTTTAGGGCCTTTTAGGTTACCAGATAGAATCATATAATTAATATGTTCAAGTTACCAACCCTGTGAAACCATCCATCACACTTTAATGCACACAGACCTTGAGACATGTTACTAACTACAGGCTTTTCAGAAAGTATAGTCTACACAGAGCACCTTTCCCCTTCATCATTTCAGCTGATTTCCTAAGTCAGCCACAAAAGAGAAAATCTGTCTGCTTACTTAAAACTACAAATAAGAAGTAAGAAGGCATAGAATAATATAGGCTGAGAGAAACACTTTTCACTCAATACAACTAAAGCTGCAGCTTGCAGTTGGAAGATACACCAGTGAACAGGATGCTGAAGGCTCGTTGTTTGGAACCTTGTAGACTGTCTTGTTTTTACAGGTTAGACTTACAGTAGAACAGGGCCTGCTTAAATTCGTCTGCTTGGGACTTTTAATGAGATTAAGTTAAGCAGAACCAGCTGTTTGTGAGAGCTTAATCAAAATAAATGTCAGGGTAAATTTTCAGAAGAGAGCGTCCAAGTTGAAAGTGCAAGGTTTGTATATACCTTTCATGTAAATACTGCTTTTTTTTTTTGCGTAGACTTGAGCAACTTTAGAAATGCTGGTCAGGTTGATACTCCAGGAGATCATCTGATGCATGCTACTGGCCTCTGAAGCAAATGTATCTAGACCATCATTGTCAAGTGTTTCCTTCCACGTGGTTCCCAACTTGAGTGTGTAGTCATTCATGGCTCAACAAGTTGTTTGATCTGCCTTAATTTTGTGATTAAGTGCTGCAGCCTCATGTAAATAGTCTCCTTAGCTAAAAATAAGTGCTGCTCTGTAAACAGGTGAACACATAGTGCAAGAAATTGCTAGTGCATAGATGTGCCTAATCTAAAATCATCTATTATTGAAATATTTCCATAGATTGCCTCATTTTTAGCAGGCAGACTACAATTTCCTTATTTGTGAAGCTAACCACTTGTTCCATCTGTCATGTTGATGAAGAAAACCTGATCATTGTGCTCTCCTTAAAACAGCTATCAGAATATGGTAGCAAACAGTCTTGTCTGTGAGGCACAGGTAAAACTTACCCTGTCTGCTCTTCCCCCGTTCTGTCTTTTTTTTTGCAAGGTTGGAGTTGTACTAAAATTTTTTTCTCGTTTATATGTGCAGATGTATGTTTGCAGGAGGCGGTATTTACATGTAATTGTGAGTTTTGCATGCATGTTTGTATAGAACTGTTTCTTCTTGTGCTTGGAAAGCTTTGAAACCGATGATGATGATGCCTTTTAAACTTTTTGAAGAATTAAGAAGCTACTACACAGCTATCTAAATTTTTTTGCTAGATAGAAATACGTGTTCTTATAATTACCAAAGATAGGAAGACAGTCATTTGCAGGGCAAGGAAGCAATAAATGGAATGAAGAAAGAGTGTAGTAACAGATGTGATAAAACTGGGATATTACTTTTTATTTTAGAATCTTCTGAAAATTAATACAATGATTTCAGTGACTTCTGCTTAGACATGCTCAACCAAGAAGGAATGCAGATTTTAAGCAATAATATTTTACCCTGCACTGTCTTTAAAATTGGTTGGGCAGTTGACAAATATGGAGAAAATATAGATTTTATTTCATAAGGTCATAGACGGAGGTCTATTAAAATCAGTGCCTTTAGTTCAGTTTAGGTTAGGCACTTGAATTATCTTAGTTTGGTTATGCATGAATATAATCTTGTAATTACTGTACTGGGCAAGTATATTTTTGAATGATTTGTGTATTTTTTTAGGTGCTTAGGAATTTAAATTTGGGGTTTTGGGAATATGACCTGCAAATTTTTTTTCACAGATGTTTACCTTTGCTGATGTATTTTGATTGGGATTACAGTGGAGAGTAGATCACAGATTCTTGGGAAGGCTGCAAAGGAGACTGTACATGGAATAATGATGGACTCATAATGAGTCTCTCTAAAAAGCTTCCCCTCCCCTTCTGTGGCTCTTCCGCAAGCTCAGATGAAGAAGTATTGAGGAGAAGGGTGTTAAATGATCTTTCTCTTTGGTCCTCTTTTTAATGCAGTACACAGGACTGTGTACCAGTGTGTATATATATATATCAGTATGATGCTTTTGGTAGTTTGTCACGCTCTGCCCTGTCTTGGACACACAGCAGGCTGCCTGCCAAGTCACGGTGCCATAAGGTACAGCACAGCTCACCTTAGCAAGGAAAACCTGCATAAAGCCAGGTGGCTGATCCACTGCTTTCCACTGACTGAAGTAACGGGCTTGTGCCGGGTACTGCTTCAGTCTCCTGATATCTGGGATGTGCTTCCTCTGATCAGCAAGGATTTGTGGGAGCAAAGTGTTTTTCTTATCTCCTTTTATTTTTTTTTGTTTTTGTTTTGTTTTTGTTTGTTTTATTATTAAAAAAGAAGTTCATAAACTTGGCACTTTCTACCCTTTTAAATAGTTTTAGTACTCTTACGAGTAAGGGGCTGTAAGGTAAAAGCTGTAAATATAATGGAAGAAAGACTGTAGAAAATAACACTTAAAACTGTAGTTTTAAGACCTTTGCTATTCTACCATTTGCAGTTTATGCCATCTTATGAACACTCCCCTACATTTCTTTACCTCCCATTTGAGTATTTTCAACATTCCTTCCTTGAATATAAAAGCACAGAAAAAAATAATACCGCAAGCATATGTTAAAGGTCTAGCTTACGAATTATGTTTCTCTGATAAGCACAGTCTCTTTCTCAGCACACTGTGCTTAAGATTATGCTGGAAAACTGCTATTTAAGATATTTTCTAAAATTGGGTGTGGGGAGGAGTGGGGCCTGTGTTTGGGGAACACAGAAGAAATTTTGAAAACAGGAAATTGTATTGAAAATTGGAGACCAAAATGTCTTATCAGAGGTGTGGCTGCCATTGCAGCGGTGACAGATTTGTGTATCTGAAAGCAGAACAGCATCCTGTAACTTGAAGGACACTAAATAAACTCTCTAAAAGGATATTTATGGTTAAGGTCATAGCTGGCTGCAAAGGTCTTGGTTGTGCTGGTAGTACTAGTTGTGTTGCTAGGAAATGATGTGAGGTTTCTTATCTATCAGTGCCTCAGCTGGATGACAGTAGGGTCCTCACAGAGGACTGCAAGTGCTGAAAGTCAAAGTGTATACATCTTAAGTTGAGGAGGTATTTCCTTTAGCTGGAACCTCCAATAATCTTTTAAGAATATGAGAACCAGCTGCTTGAAGGCACTCCTCCTCTTCCTCCCCACTCTGTGCCCTTAGTCTCTGAGTAAGCTCCTGTTCCGATTCCCTTGATCTTAGAGGAAGCCTTGATACCTGAGCATAGGGATATGGCCACAGGGGATTAAAAGGATAAACTCCATAGCCTGTGTATTAATATTTTCTTCTCCAGTCACAGACCTTACGTCCAGATGATGCCCAATGGCATAGCTATGACAAATACTGTTAGTGTTGGCTGGAGAGTCTCTGTCCTGACAACTCGTCTGGTGTTTTTACCAAATGCTCCCTCAATTTTTTTGGTGCCACTGCTGTTCTTCTGGTTACTGCCAGTTGAAGGGAGACACATGTCGAGAGCTATCACTTCAGCTTGGCACAGAGGTGATTAATGTACTATTTATTTCATACTCTTCACCTTTCAGACAGGAGAGCCTTCTCAGTAAAAACGCTTTCTGGCTCCTGATTTGGTCATTGTACCAGGAAATGTGCTCTGTGCACACAGACTTAAGTGTAGACCAAAGTGGGGTCATTGTTAAGGTGGTCCTTATGGCAGTGGTGAGCTTGAACTCAGCTTTTATTTGTTCTCTGTCCTGATGGATGCTTGATAGTTGTTCATGTCAGCTAATAATACGCAGCTCAGAGAGTGGCTTTACTTGGCACTTACACACGCAGTGTTATCACAGAAATGGATTGTGATGTTTGCTGTAGCTATCTATGCGTGTTTACGAAGACACCTCTGTTCAGTGAGGATCATCCTGAATGTGTTTTCCAAGCGGTTCCTGTGAGTAGGCACACTGAATATTGATGAATCAGAGAGGCTGAAAAACACAGTGATATGGCATCAATTTCAAATGAACCAGTGTTTAGACAGCCATTGTCAATACTTACTTAGAGTTGGTGTCTTTGTAATGATGACAGCCATGTTTGTAGAAGGGTGGAAAGGTTTCTCTGTGTGAAGATGAAGTGTTTTTCCTGTGCAGCAAGCATGTAAGTGCAGTGTATTTCTTTAGTGTAGGGAGGCTAATCTTAAAAGAGATTAGTATTTAAGTCTGACAGTTGTGGATTTCACTTTAGGACAGCTTTGCATAATTCCTTAGGTTGAATTCCGGGCTGAGCCATGTCCTAATGTGTGGTAGAAGGACTTTTTTTTTTTTATCACATTCAATTAAGAGGCTGCACATAAGCCATTAAACCACATTAGAAGTGGCCAGTTAGAAAGAAGTGTGAGCCTTGAAAACTGAACCACCAACAATAAGAGAGAAATAGAGCAAGAGTGAAATCCTCACTATTTTTTCCTCTTAAAATTGGTTTGCTGCTACAGGATAGTATTTTGATGTATTTCAAACAATTACAGTCCACTTTAGAATAAGAAATTAATCTGTTTTTGATGTGTTGTGTAACAGCTGGAACACTCTGCAAACACTCTGGAAAAAAGCTCTCTCACAGCGAGTTTAAAGGAATGCACCTTAGAGGAAATATTGTGCTTAGTGAGTTAGAGCAGGAACAACTAAGTAACAGTTCTGTATTGCAACTGTATTCCAGTACAGGACTGTAAGGGTGGGATAGAATGTCTTCATATTTGAGAGTTCTTGCATCTGTGAAATATAATGGATGTAAATACATTAACCAAAGAGTGCAAATGACAAAAGTATTCATAATTTTGAATGAAGTTACTGTCTAGAGGAGCAGAAGTTTGTCTCCAATACATTCCTTGCTTCTGCTTTCTAATTCTTGTAATCAGCTCTCTGCTCCATTTTGATCCGTACTACAGGACATAAATCAGGTGGAGTCATCATGTGAACATAGTTGTAAAACCATAAACTTGTGACTGTAGAAACCTTCTGGGAACTTTAAAAAACTATGGTTTTGTTTTAAAAACAACCCATCCCTGAAGATTCTTTTTACTTGAGCAGGTGGACAGTGTCAGATCAAATCACGTATAGATAGAAGTAGCCACTTCTGCTACCACAGTTTCTGGTATCCAAACAGTATTTTACTTTTATCTGGAGGTTGGTGAAAAGAAGCTTTTAAGTAAAACTCTGACTGACAATAATCAGACCTGATATGGGCATGAACATTACTTCAGGCACTTTAATAATCCCGAAGATTTTAACTGAAATCAGTAGTTACTCTGGAATCTGAGAGCGAAGTGTGGCCTCAGCGTTGTTTTTTTTTTTTGGGCGGGGGGGGGGGTTTCTTATTTTTTTTTGCCTTTGGATCCTTATGAATGCCTGTTTATATATGCAGCCATTACCATCCACTTTAGCTTTGATATAGTTCTTTTCCATGATACAAATACTATTTTTCATTCATTTGCCATTCTGTTTATTGTTTAATCTTTTCAGTCTCTGAGCAAGAACATTATGTCTATATCTATTTCTAGGAATACTGAACTAGTCTTGTAGTACTGTAAGAGTTCTGGCTGCACTTGGGACAATCTGAACAGTAAAAATTATTAAAGTTGCTTATCTTCATGGAGAAATTGTGTATCGTCACATCTTAATTCATAGTTCACAGACCAATGAGTATTGTTCTGAGGATTGTTTGTTGCTTAAAAATGATTAGATAAAGCTACAAAAATTGTCCAGAAGCATTCAGAACATCAGTTCTGAGGGATAGGAAAGAAAGATTCCTATATACAGCTGGACCTTCATTTTCATTTCCTTACCAACATGACTGAAGTTTGCATATGCACGCGTGTTTCTACTCAAATAGATTTTCATACTTGGACAAGAGGTGATCCCTCTGTTCACATCATCCTGTTCTTTTAACTCAGTGAACTAGATCTCCCATTCTCCCCTTTGCTGATGCTGTGCTTGAAAAGTCATTGTTTGCTTAACACAAATGTTCCCTTTCTTTAAGCTGAACAATCTAAGTGACATCAGCAGCTCCTGGTGCATCTTGCCCTTGAGACCTTTCACTGTTCTGGTCAGTGTCCTCAGGACACTGAAGTAGTCTGATGTCCTTCTGTGGAGGTGCCCCAAACTGCGCACAGTCCCCGAGGGGAGGCCGCAGCAGTGCAGTGTTGCGTGGGCAGTTGTCTCCTTCAGCTGGCTGGTGATGCTGTGCCTCATGCACCCCAGGTTACTGTGGGCCCTTGTGGCTGCCAGGCCTCGCTGTTGACTTGTAATTGCCATCAGCTCAGATTCTGATCTCTTTCTGCAGGGCTGCTCTCCAGCCTCTCCCCCAGTTTGCATGTATAACCAGCATTACCTTGTCCCAGATGAAGGATCCGGCGCTTGCTCTTGTTGAATTTCAGACAGTTGGTGATGGCACAGCTCTCTGGTCTATCCAGATCTCTCTGTAAGGCCTCTACCATCCATGGAGAGGATCCTACGTTAGTATCATCAACAAACTTAATGTACGTTTGATTCCTGCACCCAGATAATTTGTAAAAATACCAAAGAACACTGGCCTTAAAATTAACCCCTGGAGAACCTTGCTGGTGACTGGCCACTGACTGATGTGACCCCATTTACTAAACCCCTTGAGCCTGATTTGTCAGCCGTTTGCTCATACACAGTGTATTATGGGCTTGTCTATCTGTGTGATACATATTTTGTTCAGAAGAATATTGTGAGAGATGGTATCAAAATCTTTACTAAAATCCCAACCCTCCCCCATCTACTAGCTTCCCTTGGTCAGTTAGGTGGGTGACCTTGTCATAAAAGAAAATTAAGTTGTTTTATCAGGACTTTGCCCTCATAAACTTCGGCTGTCTCTGACCACTGACTGAGTTGTGTCTTGTGTGTTTTTTCAATAACTCCCAGAATAAACTTCTCCATAATTTTACCAGGCACTGAAATGAGACTGACAGGCTTGACATTACCAGGGGTCTTCCTTCCAACCATTCTTGAACACTGAAACAACATATGCCATCTTCCAGTCAACTGGGACCTCTCCAGACTCCTAAGACTGCTGGAAAATACTGGGGACAAGTTCCACAGTGACATCAGCCAGCTCTTTGAGCATCCTGGGAGGAATCCTGTCAGGTACCATAGATTTACAAGCATCCATCTGAAGCAGCGAGTATCAAACAAGTTCAGCGTTGGCTGGGAGTTTATCAACTACCCAGTTACGGTTTTTCTACATGGGGCTTTGGGGTCCCGGAGGCCATCATCAGTGTTGAAGACAGAGGAGAAGGTGGCATTATACATCTCCAGTTTGCCTATGCCCCTATTTGTAAGGTGGCTGACCTCATCAAGTAATGGACCAATTCTGTCTCTGATCCTGCTTTTGCTGTAAATGTATTTTTTAAATGTCCTTTTTGTCCTTCACAGTGCTGGCAGTCGGAACACTAATCAACTTAGGCTGCAACGGTTTTCTCCCTTGAGTGGTGCACAGCATCTCTGTAGTCCTCCTGTGTTGCCTGTACCTGGTTCCAGTGTCCGCAGACTTTCCTTCTGGAAAAAGATTCGTGCTCAGCCAAACTGTTGAGGTTATCTTCTGTATGCTTCAGTAGCGTGGTAGCAGAGCAGAGAATACCTCAGTCTATGTTGTTAGAGGAACATCCATATTTGGAAGAAAATCCAGTTGTCAAAGACTGAGATAAGCAAGGAGGAATACACCCTGTTAGTGAGGTGCCTGGTTTGTTTATAGAGATAATGAAGAATTAAGGACTGACACAGTCCTAAGAGAAAAAATAGTTAAAAAATCTCCTAATGTTTTTCCATACAACCTCTCTGCAGCCTCTGGGAGAGGTTAGCATAGGGTGGATTTTGGTGTTCTAGAGGTTATCTCAGCACTTACTGCTCACTCAGTCTGAGCAGTGGATGACAGCAGGATATGTTGAAGTGTAATCTGCTGAAAGGGCTCCTCAAAACTTAGCAAATGCAAGTTCTGTCAAGAAGGAATAAAAAGTGACACGTCTGTGGGGCGTCATGTCTGAAGCACATCTAAGACGTGTTACTCATCCAAGATGTGCAGATTTAGTGGCTTCAGGGACAGATCACTTGGGGACTTAAACAGCTGCACAAAGTGGGTAAATGTCCCTTATTTCTGGGGTGTCTCCTAGATGGTGCATGTAGTCATGGCACATCCTCAGCTTCTGGGAAGTGGTGAGCGGCTAGAATGCATGGCCTGGATGTTGTCCTGACAGAGGGTGCTGACATGCTGTGAGGTGCTGACAAGGGATTTACAGGAAGATGAAGGCTAAGTAGGAACTAGCAGTAAGGTATTGTCTAAGCAAGGCACTGATTTTAATGCCTTCCAATTCTGCATCGCTGTCTTCTGGTCTGGCAGTAGGACTATACAGGCAGAAGTATGAAAATAGTGCATGTGCTGGCTTCCTCTGTGGTGAAAGCAGTGTTCCTTGAAACCCGTAGGAACTATCACGCTGGTGTCTCCATTGAAACATGGTAGATTGTCAAGACCAATGGTCTGTAGTAGAAATTAATGTTGAGGTTCTAAAGGCACACAGATGGACTTGAATAATTTCAAAAGCTGTTGTCATCCCTCATTGCTTGATCATGTTGCTTTTGCTCTCTTTCATTTCCTGCTTTGTGTAGAGCAGGAGGGACAACAGCTAGGGTCTGAGCTCTGATCCCTCCTGTGGACTGGTATTTTGCTAGAAGCAAACTTTAATTATACTCCCAATTTTTTTTCCCCAGACATGTAGTTTAAATGTTTGAATTAGTAACCTGGTGACCACATACTGACATGAGTCATTTTCCTAAAAATGCTGCAAAATACAACCACTGATGTACTGACCAGCAGCAGGCAGTTCATGTTAATTTGCATTCATTAAATATGCTTCATCTTCTGTGTTTGTCTTGTAGAGTGTGGGACTTGACAGAAAAAGAGTGGTGGATATGATACTACATGTTGCTATTAATCATACTTTGAGATGAACTATGATTGTTCAACTTAGTTATTAATAATAGCACTTGGATAGGGACTAATACAGCCAGAATTTTTCTGACCCTTTCAGAAAATTCCTGCAGGTTCTAGAGAGCACTGTCTTTGAAATGACAACAGCTTTCCCCCAAACGAGCATCTCCAGCAACATGGTTTAAAGACCATTGAAGGCTTGGGCACCTGAAAAAGATGGCACAGAGGGGTACTCACACCTCGGTATTGCACTGTGTTCAGACACGCTCATCTTTTTGTTAGTCTGTGATTTGTCAGCTCAGTCTAAACCCTGTGAAACTGCTGAGTAGAAGTGGCTCAAGCAGGACTTTGGTGACACAGAGCCATCAGCTTGAACTCTGCACGGAGTCTGCAGCGACCTGTGAGGAGAGGTTCGTGGAGCCCCTTTTCATGGGTGGTGAACAGGTGGTTTCCTCCACCTGCTGAGATCGGGCAGGTTATACAATAGCAGCAGCGCTTGTGTCCACACCGAGTGAGGTGGCAGGGCTGCTTCAGGAGGGGATCGTACACTTTCCATAGGCACAGCAAGGGGGCATTTACTTGTTTCTGCTTAACTTTTAGCTGCTTTGTTCAAAGAATGGCTGCTCTTTTGTGAAGTGAAATAGTGTTCTTAATAAAACAGCAATTTCACAAAGAATGACATTGTATAAATATATACCTTCTAAATAACTGGCCCCCATTTTGTTTCTGAAATGCAGTCAGAAGGAAGGCTAGAACCAGTAGTGCCAAATCTCTGATGTTTGTGTTTTAGTGAAATACAGTTATTTTTTTAAATTGTGCTGTCAAGTGATTGAACTGAATGAAATGGCTTTCTTTTTTCCACAAAGTTAATTACATGCTCCTTGATTAGCAAAGAAGGGACATAAATTAATTTTCCTAGACATGCTGCAAAATACAACTACTGACCAGCAGCAGGCAGCTCATACTCATTTGCATTCATTGTATATGCTGCATTTTATCTTTCAATTACTTTTCAATGGTGTACAAAACATGATCTTGTGACACTGGTCTTTTCAGAGTCTAAAAATGCTTCTTGGTTTAACTGTGGGGAGAAGGAGTTGATTACTTATTCTACTGTCAGTTGAGAGCAGTTTCAAAACAATGAGATGGAAGTCAGTAGTATTTTATGTCTACATGACATACAAGGTAGTATGAATTTTTTCATTAGCACAAGTGGAACATCTGTTATTGGGGTGAATGGCAATATTTTTTACGAATAACACATTAATATCACTTCTCTTTGCCCATTCACTATATGCATCAGGAGTAAGGGTAAAGACAGATCTTACTGGTTTGCTTGGTTTTCAGCAGCTGAAAACATTTAATGGAAATGATGATTAAAAGATTTTTCCCAAGATATGAACTATAGGAACAAAGTGTACTTAGAAGTGTTTATAGATAAATTCTCCTTCTAACCTGTACTCATACTTAGTGTATTTTTCAGTGATTATTGTTAAAAAACTTGAAATTTGGATAGGGATATATGAATGTATATTATAGATAAACCAATTGTTTCTCTTAAAAAATATCCCTGAACAGACTGTCAGTGGAAATTTTTTTAAACAGAAGAAGAAGAAGAACTAGGAAAATTCTTATACCTTTGGAAGTTACGGAACTCATAAAAAATCTGGAACTTGAAAGATCTTAGAACCTTACTCACCAAGAAAGGTGGATGAAAACCATAGAGAATTTCTGCAAATACCTCTCTTGACATGAAACTTTGAGAAAAGCCCAAACAAACCAAAACAAAAAAAAAAGCCCCCATT
>VYZQ01009486.1:29590-43416 GCA_013400655.1 Mystacornis crossleyi
GGCGGCTGTCACTGGGGTCTGATTTTGTTCATTGTTACTGCCTTAGTTATTGTTGTTTTGCTTTGCCTTGTTGTACATATATATATATATATATAAGTAAAGACCTGTTATTCCTATTTCTCATATATTTGCCTGGAAGCCCCTCAATTTCAAAATTATAATAGTTTGGGAGGAAGGGGGTTACATTTTTTCCATTCCGGGGTGGGAGGGGGACTCCTGCCTTCCTTAGTAGACACCTGTCTAAACCAGGACACTCATTGTCCCAGTTCTGGCCAGGAGCATGTCCATCTTCAGAACCATCAGCCACTGCCTCTGCCAGACATGGTGGGAAGCTCCTAGCAGCTTCTCACAGGAGCCACCTTTGCGGCCCCCCTGCTACCCAAAACTAGGCCGTGCCAAACCAGTACAGGGGGATACAATCATAGTATTCGTAGTAGTAATAGTAATATATACACGTAGTAGTAATCGTAATATATACACGTAGTAGTAATTGTAGTATATACAACCTGCTCAAAAGAAAAAAATTAAAATCTAAACTAAATAAAAATTTTTTTTCTCCGTTGGCACATAAGTGCTTCTTACCACTGGCCCTAGTGCTGCTACTGAATGACATGATTGCAGAAGGTCATTAAGTGACCTGATTTTTCAGAAATGCCCAAAAATCAAGAGGTGGTGTACCTTTCTGTCTGTGTATGTGTATTTCTGTATTGCCTGCTAGCCAAGAATAGTTCTGTTATTCCTCTGAAGTTATGTGAACTTTGGAGGGCAAAAGAAGTCCATTACTGGCAGTATTTTTTTGGAACAGCATGTCTGTACTGTAAGTGGATTTGCTGTGATTCTTATTGCCCACACTAATGTGATAGGTTTTCTACTGCTTCCAGATGTATAAAACACAATATGGGGTGGGAGGAGGAAAAAGTATAATGAAAAACTTCTGGGTTTCCATATCATAGACAATTGCTTTAATTTTGCAGAGAAGGCTTGTGGAAGTTCATATGATATTTAATGGAAATGCAGTTATTTGATTAGACCTCCTAAAGGAATATAGAGGAAAACAAAAGGTAATTCTGGACCCTCCAGATGGGCCATGTGAGTGCTACTAGACAGTTTGCCCATAAAAGCAACTTTCTTCATATATGAAAAGGAAGAGTTTGTAGGCCAGAAATTGTACTGTAGGTGGGAATGGGCCTGAAAGGATTCCTGAGCCGTGAATCCATAGAGTAAACTGATGACAGTTATCCTCCTTCCCTCCATGCCAAGTTCTCCTTGTGAAACCAGAGCTCTCTGGACTCTGCTCTAATACATGAATAAATTAATAATTACCTTAATTCTTATCTGATCGCAGGTAACTAATTGTCCCTGATGCACAGAAAGGTGCAACCATTTCTGCTGTCATCTCTGTTCTGTAAATTTGGAGTATTGCCATGTGGTCAACAGCATTAATTTGTTAATTTACTAGAGGCTAAGGATTTAGCCAGATATACACACTTCAGGAATACTGTTGATCAGTAGTTTAAATATTTAGATTAACCTGTGCATCCTTGTAAAAGAAGACAAACTCCTCTGTTTCCAGACAGGTCAGGTTAATGTCAGGAAAATTCAGAAGTGTATTTCCCCAAATAAAAGCTGAACTGAATAGAAGCAGCTGTAACGCTCCATCAGCCACGTGGAGAGTTAGGAAAAAAATGGCTTTTTAAAAACTTATGATCCCTGGGAACCATGTGCTTTCTTTCCTAATCTTTGAAAACACATCTAGTTAGGTTTTAGGTTAAGTTTTAATAAAAGATGTAGATACACAAAATACCTTGTATGAACTCTGCAGCTTGTTTATTCCTGTAAAATCCTAACTGTATACTCGAGTTAGCCACTGCATGTATGTTTTATGTGGTGGATTAACATTTCATATTATTAACTGGGGAATGGGGAGAAAGTGTCTTTTTGATTTGTATAACTGCAGGTGCATGTTAATAGCTTTAAAATGCTAAACTAGGACTTGAAAGTGTTCTTAATGATAAGTTGATTTCCTTTTTAATTGCCTTTCAGACAGAGGGCAAAAGTTTGTCTTTGAATTTAACTGTGAGACAGCTTTCAAATTAAGTTTAAAAAAAAGGTCACTCTTGAAATGACAGACGACAGGACTCTGTTTATCATCATTTAGGCAATGAGGCTGGCTTAGTGACACAAATCTTTATACTGGATGTAACGGGGATAGTGCAGAAAAAACCCAGACCCAAGTGGTGCTATGAAAAAAATGATAGTAAATGGTATAAAATTGCAAAAGTTACTTAGAAAATAATTTGCCTGTAAATGGGATGCTTTTTATCTTGAAATATGTGTGTCCTGAGATGTTTCAATGATCAAACAGACTTTCAAAATACTTTATCCTGGTAAATGAAGGAGCTGGATACAGGGTGCCTCTCAGATCAGTTTGGGTGTGATGTTTCCTACCTGTACTTTGACAGCTAAGAGGGGCTTGTCAGAGGTAATGTTTTCATCACTTCAGACACATTATTTTTCTAACCATCTCAGATAGTCCGTGTGCTCTTAAAACTGAGTCTTTGGAAATAATACGTAGTTTTAATAAATTTTTAATGATGTAGCATAGTGTAAAATAACCATAGTTTGTCTTCATTAGCATTCTGTGTGTTAAGCATGAATTTTCACTGTACTGCCTAACATGACTCCAGAGAATTTCCTTTATACTTGTTGGTTTTACACTTCAAAAGTGATAGGAGTCCCCAAACTCTCTCAGAAAGCAAATTGACTGTCAGCATCCCCTCCATAGAGGAGAAATTAGGCTCCTTGTTGTAAGAGATGGTGTGGGGATGCAGAGAATAGGGGAGACAAAAATTAAAAAAAAAAAAAATTGAAAATATCTCTTAACGGTTTAATAGGTTTTGAAATTTATGGTTTCTCTGTAAGTTTTGGTAGGAAAAAGCTTTAGGGATGTGGTTAAAGGTGGTTATGTTGGTATGGCCAGGTCCCTTACTTTGCAAATGTGAAATTTCAACCATTATAATGAAAAAAAAATCGACCTACAAAAAAAGACATCTAATGCAATAATTAACAAACCTGTGCTTATTTTTTTTTAACTTTTAAAAAAAGTTTTGATTTTTTTAATTAACTCTCTCTTTTGTTTTCTTTCTATGAACTTTGTGGGAGATGGGAAAGAAGGGTTACTGCTGTAGCTTGTTGCATAAACTTTTCATGAGAAATAATTTTCAAATCAAGTTCCTGTCCCTTACAGAAAAATCTACTACAGAGAAAAACAGAGACTGCAGCTGTTGAAAGGAAATTGTAAGTCTGTGCCATGAAGGAATGAAACTGTTTAAGTCCTCAAAGGGCACTTAGAAATGCTCTCTAAATCACCAGCAAAACAAAGTCATTCTTTGGATCTTGTGGCTTGTGGGATTCTGAATTTCAGGTGTCACTGCTCAGGGTCTCAAGTGGGAAAGCTGACTGCTTCTAAGAAATGAGAAAAAATTCAAATTTATTCTGTAGTTAGACATCAAGGATTGAACAAATCCCTTTTAGTAAAGGGATTCCATGAAAAAACAGTAGCTAGTGATTGTGTATATTTGGTGATTGCAGAAGCCCAAAATATACTTTATAGTTTATTATTAATAAATCAATTTGTATCAGTTTAAAGTGTACCAATCAGAGCAATCTAGACAGCAATATATCATATTTATTCTGACATTGTTTAAGAGCACCGACCTGTAATTTTTTTATTTTGTGAGAAGGAGGATTGAGGAGAAAATAATTGAACAGGACAGTCATTCTCAAGGCTATCATCTGATTAATGCTGAATTATCAGATGTGTCAGTATTTGAGATCACATCTCCCCTTTTAGAAAGTAAAAGCATCCAAAAGTCCAGTAAATTTTTGGAAGGGTAAATGAGGAGAAACAGTTTATCTTAGGTGTTTAGCTGGAAATTTTTGATTGGGGTAATTGATTAAAAGAATTAAAAAAAAAAAAGATTGAAGAATGGCTTAAGAATAGCTTGACTGAAAACTAAATCATGTTTTCCATGCAAATATATGCGGGGAAAGCAGTTTGTTGCTGAGAATTGCAAGACAGTTACTGGGGCGGAGAGACTAAAGACCTCCCATGCTACTGGGTATGGGTGCAAGTATGTTTATTTCCGTGCTCCAAAAGGGCCATAAATTTATTGCAGGCTTAGTGGGGTTCTGTGTTGCCTTTTCTTGACTTCTGTAGCAGGAGGAACTTGGAGACTTTCCTTAACTATGCCTGTGTGGGTTCTTTTTCTCTTTCACTTTCTGCTCTCTAATCTTCTGTTTGCTCATCCATTTTTACGTAATGGAGTTGTAGAAACAATTGCTGCAGAAGCATATTACTCGATGTACTCCTTTCTTAGTGATGCTCAAAAAAATATTGATAAAACAGAGTTCAGTTTGTGACTGGCTGATGGATCTTGCCTTTTTTGGCTGAGGCAGAATTACGGAGCAGGGGAACGAGTGAGGAGAAGAAAGTTTAAGTGAGAGTGTGACAACACACACAGAGCTTTGTGTGTTGACCTGGTATTTTCCATTCAAGTCCTTTTGATGGTGTTTTTTTCCAGTTCTTTCCAAGGATTAGGCAAAGCAGCTGTTCTATGGTTTTTGTTTAGGATAGGTTATTAAACCAGTCAAGCTGGTTCCTTTTTTTCCACATAGCCAGACATCTGCCATGTCTCCCTTGAGAGTGTATTATGGAAGATAGATCTTTGTGCCTGCTGAAGCCACTTAATAGTCTTTTTGGCAATGATGAGCAATCCTGTGGCCGTCTTCGGTTAGGATGTGAGGATTTCCCTGCGGACGTATGCAAACCTACACTTCATGTTGGCATGTGTCACCTTAATGATAATTGGAGTGATCTGTGTGTATAGGCATCAGGGAAACCTCCACTGTTACAAAAAAGTTCTTGCTGTTTTTAGCTTTGGTCATAAGCAAAGGTAAAGCACCTGCTGGTAACAATTCTAGCTAGAAATGAGAATGAAGATCAGCATTAAGCCCTAGAGATCATGCTTTATGTTAGTGAGCTGTACACATGGCACTCTTCTTCGGCTGTTGGCTTACAGGAAAAGCAGACTGGTGGAATGCGTGAGAAGTGTGTTGCAAAGACATATGGTATCCCACTTAGGTGCTTTGGAGCAGTGATGCTGTTTTTACAAAACGTGATATGCTTGAGAGAAAAAGAAGACTCTGTTAGTAACACTCAAGATGAAGTTTGTTGCCTGTGTTACTCTCTGTTTGCAGAACTGAAACAGCTCAAAGGAGGGCAATGCAAGAATTGAAAGGAATAAATATTACTTTGTGATGACACGTATTTTATGTAAAAATGTATTTTGGGGGGCAGGATTTTAAGATACTGTGGAAGCAAAGTAGAATTGTTACAGTAAAGAAGACTTATGAGTACAATGGGAACTTAAGCAGATAAATTATTGATATTGATTTACCTGTCTAGAGGCGAGATCTGAGTTTTTGGGGTTTCCCTTACACTACTTCAACAACAGTTGCAAAATGTCTCCTGTACTGTAAATTAGAAAATAATTTACTTTAATTAAAACCATCTGGGAACATAAAGGGGACTGAAATTTGGGGAAAACACCAAGGTGCAAGCCGTATTTTTCTATGTTTTTATATTTATAGCTGCTTGTTTTCAAGGAAGGAACAGTCTCCAAAGCAGCATGATGAATACAATGAAGTAACTACATGTTATTTTGCAGTCAGTATTTTTTTATTTTTTTTTACATTGTATAGGGTTAGAAAAGATGGACAGGCAATTTTACTGTATTTGGGAAGAATATTGGATAAGTGTGCATATTCCCTTTAGATGGTAATTGAAATTTAGATTTCATCTTAAGCAGTATACTGTGCTAGACAGTGCAAAGGTATTTTCAACATCTGCACTTCAAACCCTTTAAAATTACAAAACTAATTTTTGGTAATTTTGGTAATTAATGTTTAACCAAAGGCAGTGATCAATTTTTGCATGCATGTAGACGGCAAGATAAAAGTGATGCTTCACTTGACATGGAATGGTTTGTCTGACTAGAGGCCAAATACTTCATTTTGGACACTCTGTGTCCAAGTGATGAAAAATGGAGATTTGAACTGCTCAGAAGGCGTCTCCTTTCACCTGATGGCTTGGGCTTAGGTTTGATTGCCCTGGAAGTGCTAGGTGGAGCCCAGGTTTCCCATATATCTGCAGTACTCTGAGCTGTTGGGTGAAGAGGAAACAATTCCAGCCTTGGAGGGAGACTGTATGACACTAGCTCTTAGTTTGTTTTATCCCCAGATGAAATTAGTCAGTGAATTTGACCTGGTTTCATTAATCCTTTCAAACTGGCTGAAGCCACATTTATTGAAGAAAAGCCTGCCTGCTTGAACCAAATGCCCTTGTCTTGATTGCAAATGGAGAAAATATAAGAATAGTTCTATGAAATAGTAACAGATTTTTAAGACCAGCTTCTACACTGCTGCCATCCTGTTAGGATGGGGAATAGAACTGAACAGCCTCTTATCTTAATTTCCCACACAGATTCTCTGGTGTAGCACATGGTGTATCTGATGCTGAAAGCACTGTACCGTTGAGAGCTAATTTTTTTTATTTAGATTCAGTAGTTTGCTTATCCTGCTACAGCTGATAATTTTATACAGAGACTTGAGCTTTGATAAGCAGAACTGGAAATATTTTAAGTCCTGTGGATATGGGAATGACAGTATTGCTGTGTTTCATGTTAGTTGAGTACTGGAAAATTTATTGTGTTTTTGAAGTAAGTACACACTGACTTTGCAGTTCTAATCTTTGGAGTTGTCCGTGTGCACTTGTGCATGTATGTATGGCATAAACATTGTTCCCCTTTTTTCACATACTGTATGCTAGGATCAGGTTCCCAGCTAAGAGCAACTGAGATATGCCCAACTTTAATGGTACTGTACTGATTTCAATCAGCTGAATTTCTCTCTCTTAAATCACTGGCTCACTCACCTAACATGTAGTTGAAGGTTATTTTTTGATTAATGCTGCCAGAAAATTTTCGGTGGCACCTGGATGTTTTATGCGTCAGTACAATGGGCAGGTACCAGGTCACAAGAGCTGATGTGCAGGTATTTGTTTTTTATGAATGCATACAACATGGGCGTGCGTGCCCCTGGAGCCATATAGAAAATATGAGTCTTTCCGTGATAGGAAAAGAGGCTGACCTCCTCATTACCTCCCAGAGCCAGACACATTATGAGGTAATGCCTTATTTCTTCTAGTGCTGTGAAGATCATACGTGTTTCTGTTCTTCTACCTTCATCTGAAATTAATTTATGGACTTTCCAAGCCTTTTATGTGTAGTGCATATTCTCTTCTGCTAGTTCGATGAGAATCCAGGCTAACTTCAGGGAGTTCTGTGGCAGATCTGGGAGCAGATGACTGTTTTTTTCTCTGGAACTGCAGTATATCATCACCTCACCTAAGAATGGGGACAGGTGTTGCAATTTTTGAGAGAGAATCCTCGAAGAAGAGAAAGGTGGAGCAGCAGAAAAATCCCATAACTGTCAGTAGACAGAATTCCCATTTTCTTGCAGTAGGAACAGAATGGCTTCACTCTTGTGACAGCGCCTGGCTGTATTTTTAGGAGGAAAATCCTGTAATGTTTACACCTTGTCACAGACCACTTCTGTGGTTCCATTACAAGTGTAAGGATGTAGATAAACTTTTCACCTTGAGTACCTAACATGAAGCACGCCACTCTGTATTTGGACACTTACGTAAGCAGTTGATTTCAAAGTGTTCCTACTGACTTCAAAGGAAGAATGTGTCTTTTGATGTATACTTAGATGCCTAAGCATAAAAAACTTCGGCATTCAAAGTTTTTAAAGAACTACATTGTCAATGACGTGTAGCACACATGCATATATATATATTTATATGCGTATATAGGAACAAAAAAGTCTTACCTTCCAGAACATGCCTAAACAGATGGAAGGCTAAAGTCAGAATAGTTGAGTGTGGGAAGATAAAGCTACAGATTCTTTTATGAGCAATGTAATCTCTTATAGGGACATGGAAAGTTCTTTTTCATGGGAGGAGTCAAAAGAAAAGGCATGCGTTCTTGATGTTGAAAGCCTGCTTGTGCGTTTCATGTTGACCTCTTTCAAGAGCAGTGTATCCATACATAAAGGAATGCAATGCTGACAAGTTTAATAAAGTTTGTCTGAGGTGCTCTAAAAGAAGTGGTTGGAGGGGAAAGATTAAGATGCAGGATCTACTTTGTCCTCACAAATACCTTTCTGAAATTTTTTTTCTGTCTGCCATTGGATATAAGTTCAGGTGATTCCCACACCCCTCTTATTTAATTTGACTGCATAACACTTGTGCAAGAAATTCTGTTGCAGTGAATTTCATTTGACCCAGCCCTGGAAATGCTTGTATTAGGTGTTCTCTGGATGGTACCCTGATTAAATTTAATAAATCAGTTCCTCTGCTGTAGCTAAGGTATACAGGAACTGAGACATCTATGGAGAATGATGTCTGAAAGGTCCTTTTGTTTTGCAGTCGTATTTGATGTGGCAGTAAAGTGTTGCCGTAGCTTTTTCATCTGTTCTACAGAATGTATTTTTATATGATATCTCTTATCTGGTCAGAAAATTGAATTGAATGGAAAATGTAAATATTAGGTAAAGAAGTGCAATTGCAGCATAGAAGTCTACCACAAAATGCATGTTCCATAGAACCCACGTGTAACCACATGGAGAAACAGTTGAATTCTTCTGTTTAAATCTTCTTGCAATGCCTTTAATGTTTAATTATGGTGGAAGCATTCAGTACTACTGATAATTCAAGATTACTGCTACACTCTGCAATCTGAAACTACTTTGGAAAAATACTCTGATACATTACATATGTATGTGCTTTTGCCCTTGTCTTCTTTCCTGATATGAAATGGTAAAATGGATGCATGAAAAATGACAAGATTTGGTACAGCAATGTGTCCAGAAGATATTGTATTCTTAAATAAACTATTTCATTTGGAAGAGGCCTACGATGACCATCTAGTTTAACTGCCTGACCACTTCAGGCCTCCTCACAAGACATGCCTTCCAGCTCTTTCACCAGCTTTGGTGCCCTTCTCTGGGTGCATTTGAATACCTTCACATCTTTCTTAAATGGTGGGGCCCAGAAATGCACACAGTGGTCCAGGAGAGGCCGCACCAGTGCTCAGTACAGTGGGACAGTCACCTCTCCTGGCTGGCTGGTGATGCTGTATTTGAGGCGTGCAGGATGGGGTTTGCCCTCTGAGGTTTCAGGGCACGCTGTGGACTTGTGTTGGCCCTGGTGTCAACCAGTACCTTCAGATCCCTTTCCACAGGATTGCTCTCCAGCCACTCTTCTCCAAGTTTATACTTGTGCCTTGTGCCTGGCATTACTCTGTCCTAGCTGCAGAATCAGGCTTCTTTTTTTTTCTTTTTCTTTTTTTTTTTTCTTTTCTTTTTCTTTTCTTTTTCTTTTCTTTTTTTTAATGCCATTAGTGCCATTTAATGCTCCAATTTATTTAGATCCCTCTGCAAGGCCTCTCATCCCTCAAAAGATCCCCCAGCAACAGATCCCAGTGTGGTGTGGTCAGCAAACTTACCAGTGGTGCCCTCAACTGCTGTGTCCAGATCATTGATAAAAATATTGAACAGAACTGGTCCTTGGAATTTAGCCCTTGTGAGCACTGCTGGTGACTCGTCACCAGCCAGAGTTAGCTCCAATTATCAGGTGTTGCTATAACCACGTGTTTAATGAGAAACTGTTTGTCAAACTGTTTTTGATCCACGCAGCCAAGTACCTTGGCTCATCTGTCCAGTCAGATACTCTATATTGTTTGCTAAGGAAGTCTTTTTTAGTGGACTTGTTCTCATTTGCACTATTTTACAAGAGCTAGCATTGGTTAGAAGCACAATGGAAAGGCATCATGGCATAAAGATTGTGTGAAAGTCCTTTTCGTACCACTCTTGTGTTTCCTCTCCTATTATAGATGCAGGCTAGCTGTTCAAAAGAAGTGATCCTCCTGGGGTTGGTAGGAAGGGCACTTGCCTTTTATTGTGGTTCATGGAGCATAGGAAAAAGATGAGGGGGAGCAGTTGGCCTGAGTTCGTTTTTAGAGAAGAGAGGGAAGTATTTTTCCTGATATTTAACAGAAATTGTATTCAATATATATAGCCATTGTGACAACAGTAATAGTGATGATGATAATAGTAAATATCCAAAGTCTGAATCACTGTGTTTTCAGAATGCTTTATAAAATATATGTATTTCTTTACTTAAATGAGTAAGCCAGCCTTTGTCTATGCTCTGAGAGAGTGAGAAGCTCACATGTAACAGGATTAATTAACAGCATTTCAGTGGTGAGGGTGATGATCCTCTCATGGTAGTGCAGGTCGGGCTGTGGGTGAGGAGCAGTGGCCGTCTGGAGGAATTGGATGAATCCCTGGCAGGTGAGGTGGCCTGAGATAGGGGATTTTGGCGTGGGGAAGAGTAGGGAGCCAGGCTTTCCGGAGGTATGCACCCTGCTTTAAGGAGTTTTGGGTATGAGCGTGGGGTCTTGGCGCAATGTATCCTCCTCTTGTATCCACCGAGTCATGGACCTACTTTGCACCTTTCAAGCCATGGAATCGCAGGTTCCCTGCTCTGCCCTTAGGCACTGGCCTGCCTCCACATTGAAGACTTCACAAGAAAGCATCACGCATACAACCTCCCTCTTGGGCTGCTGGGGAGGAAAGGAGGTGGGGGAAGAAGGGGCTAGAGCCGTTGCTAAGTTCTCCTTTCACAGAAACAGGAGGACAGCAGGTAGAAAGGGAGGATCTGGTGCAGGGAGCTAGAAAGTGCTGTGTCCAGAGAAGGGAGTTTCTGTTCCTGAGGTTGCTGGGAGGAGAGTAAAGATGGCAGTTATTCCTGCTGTGGGAAAAAAAATAAATGAAAGAAAATAACTTGGAAGCTTAAAAAAATGTTTTCAAATCTGTAGCTGTGCAGAGTTTAAATTGCACTTAAATTCCTATCTGACAAATGGCAACCTTACCATCTGTACAGTTTGCCTGCAGACCATGCTGCAGAATGGCTTTTGTAACAACTGTGAATCATCAGTATTAGCACTTGTAGCTCTCTGGCTAGTCTGAGTAAGTAACAACCCAGAGGAACTGTATGTGAGGTTTCAGGAAATCATAGCATCTGTCTGCAGCCTAGCTCTTTCATGTAAGGAAAGATTTTTTTTTTTTTAAACTCCTTTTTAACTTGTAAGAAGATACGCATTTTCTTTTCTGAGATGATGGGAGACTTTGCAATAAAGAACCGTATACAATTTTTTCAGCGGCTTGTTTTCCTAATGTGCTGCTGGAGTACTTTGATATGTGGATCATGCTTAATTCAGAAATGATTTATTGCAATGTGTCCATCTAGTTTTTATGTTGTAGTGGTGCTTGTTCAAATAGTCACCTTCAGTAAACCAGAATTCTTCTCTCTCTCCAAGAAATCAGTCACATTTTAGGTTTGTTGTTTTTTTTTTTTCTTTTTTTTTTTTTTTTGTTTTTTTTGTGTTTTTTTTTTTAATGTACAACTATCTAGTCAGCAATTCAAGGAATGGAGGTATTGTTACTATGCTCCCAGGACTGCTGCAGAAGTTGTAAGTAAAACAGAACACAATCTAAGTTGTTCTCTTTTCATGAGTGGAATAGATCATACTGATTGAAGTTTTTTAAGGCAGATGTGTTTTCCAGAATGACAAGGGTACGTGGGTCATATGGTGGACCTTTACAGTTTCTTTTATCCGTCTGTCAATTTGCAAGGATCTGAAACAATGTCCAGTTCCTTTTCCCCATAGTGTAAATGTGTAACTATAACAGCTTGCAACAGTCTTAACATTCATTCACCGCTGTGCTGTCTGATAGTTGAATTGGGAATGACAGAAACGAACTAAGTGTTTTTAATTCTTTCCTGGGGCTGAGGATGTTGAACAGGAAGGATATTAAATGTCAGATTATCACTTAGCACAAATTGGAATGATGTCACTGAAATCAAAGCACCGATTTCCACCTGCTGAGTGTGTTTCCATAGTGTCTATGCTCTGAATAAGGGCACCAATTTCTCCGCTAGCTGGCTACTAGTTCTTACTTATTTTGATTTGCAGTTGTCAGGAAGGGAAATTTCTGCCTGACATTAAAGTAATCCTAGTGAGTTGTAACTTACTTTGAACGGTCTTTCCACTGTCAAGAAAATTGTGATAGTTTGGGACTAATCTCCAGGGCCTTTTCTTATTCAAGTTTTGATACAATTTTGTGAAGAGTTTCATAGGATGTGTACTAGTTATTAGTATCTTCTAACTTTCTGAATTTATGAAATACACAGGTCCAGTGGGCAGTGATGACTGTTGGCAGAGGCTTTTAAAAACGTCTGAGAAGTTACAGCTGTACTGGGAGTCTTAAATCTCAGTTAAAAGTGCCCTTCCAGCCTCAATTTTTTGACAGCTAGAGGAATATAGATCTCTTTTGGAAAGAAAATTGGTTTTATATGTCTCTTATGTAATATATTTAAGCACTGCACTAATCCATTTTTTGTCAGTAACAAAAGATTTTGCCAGTTACATATGTGCATCAGGTAGCACTCTGACAAGATGAAAAGCGGGTGCCATGCCGAAAGTTCAGGCTCTTTGAAAAGACTAATCACATTTTGAGTGTGCATTCAGAGCAGTTACAGGCAATTTTAACGTATTTTTCTACAACTACACCCTTTCTTTTGAAATGTAAACTGTTCAAGAACTTAAATGGAGAGTAGAGTAATAGCTTTTAGATGACTGAAAAATAACAGGTTGGTAGCATTATTAACTTGTGTCAAATGGAACAGCTTGAAATTTTTCTTAGACTTTAAACTGTGACTGTGACTAGAATGTGCTTTCTGCTGTGTGCTTGTGGTGAGAGGGCAGTGCACAGAGGAAGGTCCAGAGGCACAGCCTGTCCTTGGTGCCACTACTGCTCTGAGTCATATGTTAAAAAGGTGCAGGGCACTTTTTCTTGATGTGGGTTTCTGTGCTGCAGCTACGCAAAGTAGTACGCTCTTTCTCTGAGGAGACACACACATCATTTTATGGGAGCCACGTCTGGAGGGAGACCCTGCTATAAAATCCTGGTGTTCAGGTAAATCAGGAAGGTTGACAAGGCATGGAAAGAAGGGCTGAAGCAATATTCTGCTTTCATGGGATAGCCAGAAGACCAGGTTTCGTAGCAGGAAATATGCCATGCTTTCTGATGTTGCTAAACACAAGGCTAGTTCAGGTTCTGGTTTCTGTTGTCTACCTTCTGGTACACATTGTGTGTGAGATCCTTTAGCTCTTTAAAGATATCAGTGTTTTGGTTTGTGCTTATGTAGCTATCCTGGTCTAACCTCAGATGGCAACTCAGCCTCACCGAGCTGCTCATTCACTCCCCGCAGTGGGATGGGGAGGGGGGAATCAGAAGAGTAGAGGTGAGAAGACTTGTGGGTTGAGATGAAAATAGTTTAAGAGGTAAAACAAAAGCCACGCAGACAAGCAAAGCCAAATAAGGAATTCAATCATCANACTGCTGTGAAAAAAATTAGCTCTGTCGCCAGCCAAAACCAGCACAGTAGCACGTACGCTCAGTGCCACTGTCACACTGGTGTAACGAAGGATGGATCTACAGTGTACTTGGAAAGAGTGATTGCAGTTGTATGAAATACCCCGGCTATCTGGGGGGTAACAGTGAAGTGGGGAACAAGGCTAGGTGATTCCTGCGTACCTTGGAAAGATTCTACTGCTGATGGTTGGGTTGATTTTATT
>VYZQ01009487.1:8594-18666 GCA_013400655.1 Mystacornis crossleyi
GTGCATAAATACCACGGACTAAATTTACTTGAGCAAGCAGAGGTGGCCAGTGCCTTTTGAGATTACAAAAAGTAGATAGTCCAAGCTCTGGGTCCTGCTGCAGAAGTATGCACATCTCTTGGAGGCTTGGGCCATATCTGTTCCTTGATCAGCTCAGAAACTCTAAAACAGCTCACATAGCACTCCCCACCTGTGCTTAAGTAAGTGAATTGCTCCCTGGGAGTCATATTTCTGTCTTCAGTTTCAGAGAAAGAAAGAATCAGTTTTGAAGCACTGTAGAGGTTTATAACTTGAATCAGTGGCACTAACAGAAAGAAGCATTTTTAGTGCATTTAACACATTTGGATAGTTCTATAAAGACAGCAGATTCATTGCCGTAAATTAATTTCTACTCCCATTGTATCTCAGATAGTTCCTTTTCAAACAGTGTTTTGAAATACTATGTTGTGGAACTCATACATGGATCAACCAGCCTAAACCATCAGGTTTTTTTCAGTATAACCAGCACTTTAAAATTAATTTCAGACAGAAAAATCAAAATGGAATCTTCTGTGAACTTGCACAAAATTCCTAGTGAAGTAAAACAAAAGTATCTGCCCACATTCTTTCTGTGTAAAAATTCATTTAAAAACATATTTTTAGAACTGTACAAAGCTTTGGGAACTTATATTTGTGTTTCTTCCAAAGAAGTTAAAGAATCATATTTTTAGATATCCCACTTATACTAATAGTAGAAGCCATTAAACATATGTGCCTGCTCAATAAAATAGCAAATTAGACATATTTTCTTTCAGAGACCAGATCTGCAGCAGTTACTTCATGACAGAAAAAGAAAATGTGAATTGAAAATTACTGAATTTACTGGAAGGTTAATAAGTCACAATTAGAGACTGACTGATTGATGCTTTAATGCTTTTTGCATCAAAGGATATTTTTGGAACGTATTTGAATTAATCATCATGATGAGCTATTGTGATATGTTGGACAGAACAGTATTAGCAAGAAATGAGTCATGTAAAGAGAAATACAGTTAGAAAGAGAGATGTCATCTCTATTTCTGTGTGGCCAGACAGTACTGTAGAGGGCTATAGAAAAGGGCAAAGAATACACAGTGGAAAAAATCACTAAGCATTCAATACAAGTATTTACTTGTAATACAAGATCATGCTATTCAAAACTGACAACCTGTATAAAAGTTTACAGAAAACCCATTTTAAAATGTACGGTAAACTTTTTTCAGTACTCTTGCAGTACTCAGTTTACTTTCTGTTCCTTTTTGATAGGTTGGCAATCGAGTATTCAGCTTTTTTTCTTCACTTCCATATGCTCTTCAGCTCCTACAGCCACTCCTTTCAAAGCCTTCTAAAATATATGGTCTAATTTAATGGGTTTTTTCCCCCAAACTCCTGCTCTTCTGCCCTTCAGGATTAAAAAAACCAAACATAAAAGAACCTCCTTTAATTAATTTAAGAACTATCTCAAGAGAGGCTGTTTCCCTAAATATACTGGCAGTCATCTCCATGTAACTAACTAGTAAGCAATTTTTTGTCTGTTAGAAAAATGAAGATCCCCTCTGTGATGAGTGCTTAACATTAACATTACCCAGTAATGAGTATATCTTCCATTCTTATTCAAAACTTTGACTACAATAGATTTTATATTGAAAATGCTATACAAATATCTAAACAGATAATTTTCTGTTGTATATAAGTTATTCTTGACTAAAAGTAGGTACAGCAGCAATCCATTGCTTTGCAGTAGAAACTCTGGATAGTTTTCTTCAAGATTTTTATATGGAAGAGTACAACAGTGATTTCAGAACAGATTCTAAACATTTGTGTATGTTTTGTAAATATTTCATCATTTTCATTATCCATTTAATAAAGTAGGTGTTCTCAGGTTTGAAAAAACAAACACAAAATAATTCTCAAAATACAAAACACTAAACCTATTTTTCATACTTTAAAGGGAGAAACTTGCACTAGACTGTATTCTTCCATGCAAAATATCCTTTCTGAGTTCAAAATTCCACTGTATGAGTTGCACTTACTACTTAAATTTTTCTAATTTTTAAATTGTTTTTCTTTTTGCTATATGTTAGCTTTGGATGTTGTCCAAATGTCATTAGAATTAAGGAGCAGGGTTGAAGTGTATGAATAGAAATTTTATTGTGCAAAATCACCATTTTAGGTAAACTCCTTATTTTCATATTATAGAAAAAAAGGATGCTTTACACAAGAAAGGAGAGCTGCTCAGCACACACCTTTTTTAAACTGCTACAGTATTCTTTAGACTGAAACATTAGATATCACTTAGCCATGTATGAAATAGGGCTGCCTGGTGCATAAACCAAACAAAATGTACAAGCAATCGCTTGGCTTGACCTAAACTATCCCAGATACAGTAATTTCTAATTCTTTTATTATTTCATTTTACACTCTCTGGGAAGGGGCTCTGTGGAAAAGGCAGTGACTGTCCTGGTAGACAGCAAGCTGACCATGAGGCAGCAGCGTGCCCTGGCAGCAGTAGAGACCAACAATATCCTGGGCTGTATGAACACAGCTGGGCGAAGTAAATATCTCCATTTACTCTGCATTCAGCAGGGCTTATCTAAAGTACTGCATTCAATTTTGGACCCTCAAGACAGAAGAGGCACTGATAAACTGGAGTGAGTTCAGCAGAGGACTCCCAGGATGCTATATTACACTAATACTTGATAAAACAAACAAAAACCCCAGGCAAATACACAAAAATGTCCTTAAAATGTGAAGTGTTTTGCTTTGTGGTGTTTGTATAATTTCTGTACCTTTAAATTTCAGGTGACATTTTGAAGCTTGGGAAGAATTGAAAGTGCATAGCAGGGCATTTGAATGGTATCTTAATCTGCTGACCCTTAAGTTTATTTTGCATAACACGTAAATCACTCTCTCTAATCAAAAGTACTTTCTTGCTGAGCAACCTTATTGGTGAATTTCAGTTTCCTACTGAAAATCCTTTATAATAAGAAGGGATTATTAAATTTTGATTAGCATCAGATTATACTCATTTTATCCACCAACTGACATTTCTGCTAATTGAGGATAAATGCACTAGTCTGATACCTCCCCAAAACACAGAACATATTGAAAGTCTCAGCACAAGCTGAAAACTTAATTAATATTCATTGTGCTTCCTGGAAGCTACTGGTTGCCTAAACCAGAGTCTTGCAGATAAAGCTGAAAATATAGTCTCTACAATATCACTATTTGGCACATTTTGTTTGAATTATTAAATAGAAGTGATATATCTAAAGTTATTAACAAAGTGTTAATGTAATGACTTTAGTCATTACAGACCTTTCTGTGATAAACTATGCTTGTGTGCAGTTATTAAAGAACACCAGGCTAATGCTGATTTCCCAGTCAGGAAAATTTCACACACACTTGAAAAATGGGAGCAGAAAAAGAATGAATGGGAACAAAACTGGTCCTCCTTTCTGTAGCAATGAGTAGGATTGGTAAAAACATGAACATCTTTCTTTCTTTCTTTGATTACTTTCATCAAACCTAAGCAGAAATCTTAGTTATTGGAAATGGCAGATACTTTTGGTTTTATTGTCAAGTCACTTCCCTCGATGCTTCATTGTCATACACTAAAATGGCTTTTCTTGATGTGAAATATTGTTATTCCAAAAGGTTTAAGTTACCTAAAATTCAGAGTCTTTCTTTAAAATCCTGTATACCTCACAGTTTAAAAATCAGCAGTTTTGTTATTTCTCAACTTAGATAAGGAATCCAGGAAATGCAGCTTTTAGATAATAACTACAAAAATGACGCTGAAAGGAAAGTTCTTTTTTTTTCAAGGATAAACAAATAGATAATCTCCGATATCCTTTTTCCTGTTAAGAATAGGGCAGATCACATCAAATGCACAACACTAACACTCTCATCTAACTGCAACAGTCTTAAAGATAATATTGATTTAGATAAAGGAGAAAGAGGTTGAAGAAAGTCTATGCCAAATTAAATACAAGTTTATTTTGCCACCTATTATGAGTACAAGCATATTAGTAGATTTATTTGATCAGTTAATCTCTGGAATATACAATTATTAAGTAATCATTTTTTGTTTGCATTAATAATTGAATTAGAATGGAGTACAGTTGAAATATAATTAGCAATTCAAATCAGATTCAAATTTTTGAAAAATATCCTGAATTTCAATTGTAGCTACTTTTCAGCATGGTATAAATTTTAAGTGTTTGGAATTTTATAAAATTTTCCTTTTCATATTCTGACATATCCAGCCACACAATATCTTATAGTAACAATTTTCACACCCATCAAAAATATTATATCAAATGAGTGAGAATATTTTTGACCATTTTCTGTTCTGGTTTGACAACTACATTATAAAATGATTGGCATAAAACTAATGGAAATAGTCACAATTCATTTTAAAATCATAATAATCCATTTTCAATCAGCCTGGTTTATTATAAATTATTCATAGCATTTTGTGGTATTGTCATGGGTTAGCACAGCTTGGGGTTTTAGTTAAGAAAAAAAAAAATTCCACCAGCCACAGAAGTGATGTTTTTCAAGGGGCTGTTGTAACTTCCTCCAGCCCTGATAGAACTAAAATCAATTGGCTAATTTGAATATTGACAACTCTGTTAAGCCAGTTAGGAAGCTGGACATATCTCTGTAAAAAGCACATTTAAACATGAACAAGGCCAGGAATCGCTCTCTTGCTTCTGGCCCTGGGACAGGTAACTGGGCCTGCCCGCTTGGCCCAGTGGGCCAGGCTGGGCCTGGCCCCTGGGCCCGGCGGGGGCTGGGCCACGGCCCACGGCTCCCCCCAGTGCAGCTTGGCAAGATCCTGTCCTTTTAGCTAAACATCTCAGCCATTCCTGCTCCATTAGAGCAGGCTCCGTGTGGGCCGGGATCGCCCCCTTTTCCGGTGCAGCCGCTGAAATGAAACTTTATACCGAGACCAGCTCTGGCCGCTGTTTGGCAGAGATCGTGTGACCAGCAGAGACAGATAAGTTCAGCTGCAAAGCCCGGGTAAGACTAATCCCTTCAGGGCTGTAAGTTCCCCAGAAGAAATAAAACCTGCAGACACCAATCCATTTCCAGGTCAGAGGAAAGGGAAAGGCAAAGCCACGTCAAAAGACACCATGATAGAGACACTAATGTCAGTGAAGAAGAAAGAGCTGAAGCCCAGACAGAGGAGATAGAGGAGATGCTTCAAACCTAAAAGCTGAAATTCTTTTTTAAAGCTATGGTGATGGACTATGATACCTTAGAGAACCCTTTTGTAATTTCATGAAAGCGTGGGGGGTAGTGTTCAAACTGTAACCACAAGCAGAGGTACCTGTGCTGAAATAAGTAAATGTTGAAGCTGTGATCCAATGAGAAGCCTGAACAGAGAGAGAGATAGTGATGAAGACCCTTGCCCCCAGGGAAGAAGAAGACCTCTGTTCCTAGAGATGAAAATGATCCCAGAGGTAGATGAAGAGCACTTTTTCTCTTGAACAGCTCATCCTTAAAATAGTACCCAATTAGCTAAGATTGAACCCTTGAAAACAGTTGTTGGAAAAGCTGTGAATCAAGGGAAGGGACTCACACATGGCAAGCAGAGAACCACCCCGGGTGGCTGTTTTGCTGTGGCATTGCAAACCAAAAGAAGACAGTTTCTTGTGGAGAAGCCCCATAGCATGGGCAAAAGAGACTTCTCTCCCTAAGTGGACTGATGAAAGACTATTATAGAGGTAGTAAATTGACTGAAATAATCCCGAGTTTGTGACTTTATGTTGTAAGTGGGAGGAGGGAGGAGGATGGGGGGAGGAGAAGTGTTCTGAAGGTTTATTCTGACCCTTATTCCTTTTTCTTTTAGTTCTGTTAATAAACTGCTTTATATTCTTTAAAGTTTAAAGCCTACTTTGCATTCCTCCTAATTCTTATCTCACAGAAAGTAAGAAATGCGAACAAAACCACTACACTTAATTCGTGTTCCTGCCCTGTTTGCGAACTGAACCCGCTACAGGTATAAATGTCAACATAAAAGTTCTTATTAGTCCACAAACTCAGAAATCCAGTTAGATGGTAACCACGACTTTCATTTCATTAAGAGCATTTTCACTTTTTTTTATACTTTGTGACATGTGATAACTTCAGAGTTATTCCCTGAGAAATTTGCTAAGCATGTCTGGATTGAGAAAACAGAAGGAAAACAGAATGTATATTCAAAAGTATAATAACTTAATGCACCGAAGACCTTATACTCTTCAGACTGTGGCTGAATGAATTTATTGATATGCTCTGTGCCTCTGGTTTTCTTTTAGCAAACATTTAAGAGGAAGATGTCTTTTCTCACTGAAAAAATATATTAATATCACTACTATTGGCATTGTAACTCAGTGAAAAGCTTTACGTCCTAAACTGCAAGAACATAGGTTGTTCTGCCATTATGGGAAACACTCAGAACCTATCAGGATCTTTCCTACTGCCTTTCTTGTAGAGAAATAAGATAAAATTTTAATATTGTTAACATTTCTTATTATTCTTGGTTTAGAACCAGAGATTTGTTGCAACATGAGCAGAATGGAATGAATAATTCCAGCCGCAAAGTTTCCTGATTAAACAACCCTTTTTTTATTGAAAGTGGGCAGGCCTGGTACACACACAAAAAGAAGTTGTCACACATGCCCAAGTTGTTTATTGTTCAGGTACGCGCATATTGGACCAAGCATATGGAAGAACAATAGCCTTATAGAAATACCATGTATTTATTTGATACAGATGGACCTCCATACTGTTCCTGTAGCACATAAAACTGTACCATCTGGCCTTTTGCTGTCCTTCTTTGAACTATTATTCAGCTGTAACTGTGAATCATCAAATTTATAACAATGTAGATGTGACCTGCCTATCCTGACATAAGCAATTGGCAAAATGAACAAAATCAGTAATGAACAAACTCAGTAATGCTTTCAGAAGAACTTTAACCTCTTCTTTTTCCCCATATTGATGTTAGTTTGTAAAAAAAAAAACAAACAGAAAAAAATTGGAATTACGTTCACCCTGGGCATTTCAGGAAAAGAACTGCTGAAGTTACAAATGATTGAATCCCTGAAAAAAAATGTTCTTTTTATAATTAAAAGAGTAAAGCAGCAATTTTTTTCAAGTTTTAACATCTCTTCTGTAGCTTTGTCCTCTCAAAAGCAGTTTACACAAGCTGCTTCCACTATTGCCTAAATAAAAATCATTAAGAACTCTATCAGCAAAATAAATATTTCTGTTAACTAAAGAATGGCACAGTGGCCACTAATATAGCCTCAAAATTACTGAAACTCATGTGAACAGCAATAGTTTGATTTCAATCGGTGGTATTCAGCAACGCTTTCACTAAATATCACTGCTTGTGAAAACATACACTCTAATGCCTTTATTGGCAATCACTACTCAAAAAATTAATGATTTTGAGTGTCAATATCAGAACATACCAGAAAAACACATTCTCTAGTATCTACAGTTGTAATGATCTTGGTTTTAATCCTACAGTCACATAAAATAAAATTATTCCTGCTATAGATGATTATAGATTATTCTAATTAGAAGGGATGTCAAAGTCTTTTTCAAGAATAATAGAGAATAAAGAATTAACTTATTGAATATTATTGAATGCAATGAAAAAGCACAGAGAAAAATGTACATTTATTCTGAAATTCTGTTGAAATGTTTGAGAAGCAACTACGAATTACAAAATATTCTCCTATTTCTGCTTCTGGTAAAACAAACAGAAACACACAATCAAATTGAAATTTTGAATATGATGAGAATTTAATTTATAATACATTTGGAGAGAGAGAGTGAAATTTCATAAAAAGTCCAATCCTTATCCAGACCAAAATCAGTATACAATGGGATTTAAGTTTGCTGTGTTTTAACAGTAGTTAATTTAAATTATTCTATTTGCCGGTTAGAATGTAGAATTCTGTATCAGACAGTTGAATTGCAGTTGCATTCATAGAGCTGAGCCTCTTCATGTAGGTGTCACAGCAGGAACATGCTAATTCTTCCCTTCAGAAATCCTGACATTCTTCAGAGATTAGACATACAAAAGTGCATAGATCCTTTTCTCAATATCAGCAATAATTTTTTTCTTCCTTAAACTTCAAGTGACTTGCTTATTTAAAAATATGCAGGAAGGAGAAAAGTATAACAACTGTAACACATTTATGAGACTTTATCCTAAAATGAAAGCAGTAGCTTCTGGTATTGCCTGTTCGGATATGTAAGTGTAAACATGACTTGTTTATTTGGCAATAGAGAGGTAAGAAAAATCCCAGCCCTACAAGGCTCTTACCACCTGTCCTGGTTTCAGCTGGGAAATCGTTAATTTTCTTCCTAGTAGCTAAGTCTTTTTTGGATTCAGAGTGAGAATAAAATAGATAACACATTGATGTTTTGGTTGTTGCTAAGTAGTGTTTACCCTAAGTCAAGGACTTTTCACTTTCCCATGATCTGCTAGTGAGGAGTTGCAGAAAAAGCTGTGAGCATGGGATCATGGCCAGGACAGGTGACCCAAACTGGCCAAAGGGATATTCCATACTACAGAACATCATATCCAGTATATAGACTGGGGAAGTTACCCAGAAGGGCACTGATCATTGCTTAGGGTCAGACAGGGTATCGGGCAGCAGGTAATGATCAACTATATCATGCACCATTTGTTTTCCTTGGGTTCTGTCACACTCTCTCCCTTCCCTTATAATCATCATTAGCAGCAGCAGCAGCAGCAGCATTTGTTTCAATTATTAAACTGTTCTAATCTCAACCCATGAGGTTTACCTTTTCTTTCCGATTCTTGTCCCCATGGGGGATGAGAAGGGGAGGGAGTGAGCGAGCAGCTGCATGGTACTCAGTAGAGTCTGTTTTGCTCATGTTGGTACTTAGAAAGATATTTGCCTTCTTATCTAGACCCATAAGCCTTTTAACTTTACTTTGTCTCCAAAGAAGAGGTGAAAAGGAAGGACCAAATTGAATGTAGTTTAACAGATCTGGGAAAGCAGAGTGGCAATGGAAGGGTAGAAGGGGCTGGTACAATTTCAGCAAGCTGTGGTCAGTACACTTGTCTTGCAACAGCTCATCAAGACTGTTGTTCTGCCTTCTTGTTAAACTTCTCTAGTCCTTGCTGTGTAACCTTACTTTGTGCTCTCTGTGTTTGGAGGGTACATGATTCAACTGAAGTTGGACTCATCAGTGAGTCGAAGGAGACCCGCGTGCACAGACTGAGCACTCATCCGAGGACTAATGCAAAGACTGAGCATAGGATCCGATGATGGGTATTCGGCAGTCTTAGAGCAAATATTAATATCAAGAAATGCGCAAATGTGGGTGTGCCTGTAGATGGAGGAGATCCGTGTGTGTGCCAGTAGTGCACCTCCATCCTAATCAGGTGAAAATAGGATGAGATTAGGCCTCTTGTGCTCACATGTATGAGAGTGTTGTTGGTGCTTACCTGGGTGCTGGTAAAGGCCCTGTATCTATCCTGTTGTACTGATCAGCATGTCTGGTCATGTCCGTGTGCAGGTTTGTGTGCACACAGACGTCTGCATCTTTGGAGCTCACCCTCACTACTGGCTCAGTGGAAGATTCACAGGATCCATCTTCCCTTAACAGTTTCACTGGAGATATACTGTCTGTTACAATGAGAAACAACTGAAACTAAATTTTCTCAGTAGCATAACTTCAGTGTTCTAGGCATATTTGTGTTGGCTGCTGGTTTTAAAATAAAGCCTTAGTCAAAGTTATTGTATTCTGAACTATATTTCATCCAGAAATCAATGTTATGCTTTTTCAAATGGTTGATTTTGCTGTTCCCATCTCTACAAATCTCTGGAGCTACCAGCTATATTAACCCTATGCAGTGTGATTGGGCTTTTTACGCTTAAGGAACTCAAAACTCTATGGACAGCTTCCAGAAGTTAAAGCAATCAAACAAAGAAAAAAGTATTTATAGTTTAAAAAGTTCCACAATAACTTTAGTTCAACAGAAAAATATCTAAACTAAAAGAAAAAAAAAAAAA
>VYZQ01009489.1:0-25148 GCA_013400655.1 Mystacornis crossleyi
TTTAGATTAGATACTAGGAAAATATCTAACATTTTAATCTCCTCTTTACTGTGGAGGTAGTGAGGCACAGGAACAGGTTGTCCAGAAAAGCTGTAGATGCTCCATCCCTGGAAGTGCTTAAGACCAGGTTGGATGGAGCAATCTGGTCTAGTGAAAAGTGTCCCTGTCCACAGGAGGGGTGGTTAGAGCTAGATGATCTTTCAAGTCCCTTCCAATTCAGAACATTCAAAATTCTTTGATTTAATATATGGTATAAGGAAAATTCTGAATATTAGTAACCCATAAAATAAAAGCATTCTAAATTGACCTGGTGAAAATAAATTTCATGACATTTAATATTTTCATAAAACCACCTGAGTAGAGCTAAACAAGTGCAAATTCTCTTGCTCTCTGCTGCAATAAAAGCTGTGGAAATATAATATTAGGACCTGTTTGCGATCAACACAGAGAAGAAAAGAAGCAGGTGAGACAGTATCTGAATGAAACCAGTGCTCAATTCAGAGCAAACATACTGGAGTCTTTTGATCAGTCTCCTCATGTCAGGGTAAAGAATTGTGCAGTAGTTGTGTGGAAAGTTGAATGTAGGAATTGCAATGGATTGAATACACTAGCTATCAAGATATTACTATATTAATTTACTTTATGGTATCTGTCGTGGTTTGACACTGGCCCAATGCCAGGCACCCATGAGAGTCGCTTGTTCACCCTCCCCTACCACAGCTGGGCAAAAGGAGGGAAAAGAGGAAAAAAGGGTTAACGGAGGCTTCATGGGTGAGGTAAGGAGAGCGGGAGAAAGATTTCAAGGGCAAAATAGACTCAGCCTGGGTTGCTAAGTGAAATTTATTACTAACAGAATCAGAGGAGGGTAATGAGAAGTAAAATCAGCCCTTCAAACACCTTCCTATCCCCCAGGCCCTCCCTCCTTCCCACCGACAACACAGGGAGGCAGGGCGGGGGGGTTTTGGTCAGTCCATCACCAGGATTTTCTTCTGCTGCTCCGGGAGAAGAGTCTTTCCCTGTGAGGCCGTGGGGTCCCTCCCATGGAAGACAATACTCCGTGAACTTCCCAGCTGTTAGATTCCTCTTTCTTTAGATCTGTTACTTCTTTTACTCAGAGCCCGGATAGAGACGCAGGAAACGCAGNGCCCCTGCTGCAGTGTGAGTCCCTCCCACGGGCACACAGCCCTCCCAAAACCACTATGGCATGGGTCTCTCCCCACGGGGTGCAGTCCTGCAAGGACAGGCTGCTCCAGCCTGGGAGCAGGGCCCTCTCTCTCCACCGGGTCTTCCACTGGATCACAGCCTCCTCCAGGCACCCACCCGCTCCGGCCTGGGCACCTCCCCCACGGGCTGTGGGTGGATCTCTGCATTCCCTGTGGGCCCATGGGCTGCAGGGGGACAACCTGCTTCACCATGGTCTGCACCACGGCCTGCAGAGGAATCTTGGCTCCGGCGCCTGGAGCACCTCCTCCCCCTTCTTCTTCACTGACCATGGTGTCGCCATGTTGTTTTCCCTCACATATTCTCACCTCCTCTCCTCTGACTAGAAACCAAAATTTTGTGACTTTGTTTTGATTTTCTTCTTAAATATGTCATCACAGAGGCGTTACCAGCCCCTCTCAGTTCTGGCCAGCAGCATGTCCGTCTTCAGAGCCATCAGCCATTGGCTCTGCAGGACATGGTGGGGAGCTCCCAGAAGCTTCTCACAAGAGCCATCTTTGCAGCCCCCCTGCTACCCAAAGCCAGGCCGTGCCAAACAAATACAATAGGTTATGTGTAAGCATAACTTACTGAAATATTATTTCCTGCAGGCATTTAAACTTCATTCAACATACAGGAGCAAATTTAGTGATTTGGGATTCATCTTGTAGCAAAGTTCTTTTGTATTTTATGGCTGACTAAATGATGAAAGTCCTTCATTAAGTAAATTTGAAAGTTGTAGTTTACCATAACAGAAAAAATGCACATGAGATTGGGTCTTTCAGTGGGTGTAGCTTGATTTTTTTCTCTTTATTAATTTAGGCTTAGCCTTATAACAAATCTTCTGAGGACCTCTCAGATGCAGATATGTTCCTCTCTGTCTTTCTGCATGCTGCAGAAATTTTTTATTTAACCACATCCATGGCAAAAGATGCTTTTTTCCCCCTTTCATACTGTCTTATGAAGATAGCGTGTTCAATATTTTTTTGAGCATCAAATTCTTCTATTTAGACAAATTCCCACAATGAAGAGGCCCAATTCTTCATTCCACAGATTTGGTATATGTAGAGATGGCAAATGCTTTATTGTCAAGTTGATATCATCCTTAAATTTATGGAAAATTAGGAAAACTGCAAATTCAAGCTGTTATTCATACTCAAGAAGAAAAGAAAATATTTCAAAGTTTCTTCATAACAAAAATCAGCCTGAAACTCATTTTTTTTTAAAAGCAGTCAACTTACTGTAAATATTTTCCTTAAATGGCCTTTTCAGGAACTGTATGTCTCTAGAAAAGAGTAGATCCAGTTGGAAGATAATGACAGCAATTATCTCATCCAATTGTGTTTCTGCATATGTTGAATTTTGAGTCTAATTATCTAATGATAACTGGCTCTTTTGTAAAAATTATGTTTGATTCTCTCTCTGGATTTCTCTAGGCAATCCTTGCAAATCAAACATTCTCACTCTCTCCTCGTGAAAATAATAATAATGATAATAATAATAGTAATAATAATAATAGTAATAAAAGGTAAAACTGTATTTCCCTCACATGAATTCAAGTTAGATGATCTGTACTTCTATAACCAACATAAAGATTTCCTCACATTTTTAGAACAGCATAAGTCACAGTTGCAAAAATAAAAATTGTCTATCTGGTTATAATTGATTCAATGATTTCCCTTTTACTAGAAGTTTAAGTATAGTGTTTCCCTCCATTAAACTTTGTATTTTTTGTTGATTTACAGATTAACAGATTAATAAGTGAACCTGGTACAAGTACTTTGATAGAAATGTTTACAGCTCATTATTATAAATGTTATAGCAGTATTATATCATTTTGAAATGACTTTAGGCTTCAGATTACCGACTTCCAAAATCTTCTATCTAACAATACAATAACATGGTGTTGTTTGTTTGGATTTTTTGAAAGACATGCAGCAAAGGAAAGGGTTAAAAATAATGTTTTGCACTTTCTCCAGAGATACACTGCAGTCTGATTAAGTAACAAAAACCAGCAAAAATTGAGTGATATCAGAAGCTCACAACTTCATAGCAATGTATCCTTCCTCATGTTGTTTCAACATGTAGGTTGATGAATGGATTGGGAAATGCAATCAGTGTACAAGATATCTGTCATCCTCCCTTTAAATGATGGATAGAACAGTAGTGGCCTATTTTGCTACAGGAAGTTCAGATTTAAAATTTTAGAAACATTAGAAACCATGGCAGTGGTAAAATTAATTTTGGTCTTATCTATTTTAATAATACCTGCATTGTGTTTGGAGAATAATTTTCTTCCATAATTCATCAAATATGAACAATTTTGTTGTGATTGTAAGGATCATAGTATTGCCCCACTGGGATGTTTCCCTATTTATCTCAAAAGATAATTCTCAGAATGACTGGATCCTCAATGCCTGTGGTAGCTGCAATTTCCTGAATGAGATGTGGCTGCATTGTTAGAAACTGTCAGGATCAAAACTAATCTTGTAAAATCTTCTTAGTCTTTCTTGAATGTTCATTTATTTATATGGAAAACATATTACTACAGAAATGTTGATAAGGAATCAACCTCAAAAGATAACAAACAAACAAAATGCAAGACTTTTTTTTTTTGTTGCCTCAGCTTCCCTGTTCTGTCTTCACTCTGTATATTATTATTAGAAGACCATATTATAGAGAGTACAATCAAGTCCAATTTATTTAAATATTCAAGGAAGCTTTCTGAATTTCTTCTGAATTGATGTTTCTGATGATATGATCTTGTACGTTTTGGTTTCCAAAATAGACATCTTCTAAACTATACATTTTTTAAAAATCTGCTTTTCAAGCTGTATTTCTTTTATGTCTTCAGTCTTATGTGGAGAGAAAAAAATAATAACAAAAGTTTGACAATCAGTTACAAACACAAGGTCTATGCAGGTGAATTATGAAGAATGTGAAGAGACCTTTGATCCTAACTCTTCCTTTTGAATGGGAATTCATAAAAGCATTTTATTGTACTTAAATTCTAAAGATATAAGTAACTTGATTGATCTATTCCCCGGTTTAAAATGAGCATTTCTCAAGCACTTTGCTGAATTGAGTCCTAACAGCCCAGCAAATCAGTAATGTCAGCACTGAAGCTGATGCAACAATTGAGAATAAAGATGATTAAAAACAGGAATCACACAGTATTTATGATCAAAAGTATGTTGCTCATCGCAGCTAAGTTCTCTTGGTAGATTCATAAACTGAAATAAAATGATGCTGTATTTTTCTTTTATAGGTCCTCCAAACATTGAGGAAAACTCAGTGCGGAAAGATTATATTTACTGGATTTAATACTCTTAATTCTGGGGCAAAATGCTCTTTTGTATTGACAGTTAAATAAAAAAGTGATTTCACAGTTCTTCGTACAATTATTTTTAGATTACAATTGCCTCATAAAACTGTGTAAACAGTAAAAAACCAACATAACAGGCTTAAATAAACCGTTAATACTTCTCTTTTGCTTCAGAAAAAAAAGGTAGCAGAAAATGAAAAATAATCAGGGTTCATTTTTGTTGCAGCCTAACTGAATCTCCTTACTTGTATGACATTGCCAATTTAGGAGCTATTTGAGATATAAAAGAATAAAGAAACAAAAACCCCAAAGAAAGAAAAAGAAAACTCATAACTGCATGACACAGCTAGATGGAAACAGGAAATCAAAATAATTATGTCCTATAAACACATGAAAATGCTATATTCATGGCTAACACACAGATATGTAAAATAAATCGAACTAGTATCACATTTTTTATCAGGTAATAACATTTATGGAATGGTCATATTGAAAACCTTCCATCCTGAGATCCAGCAGTAATACTTGCTTTTTTACCAAAAGCATTCATTCCAAAACTAAATATCCTATTATTGTGTGAAAACTGTACATTTGAGGTTCATACTAGACACTAAAATTTGGATAAATTTCATAATTAACCAAGAGAGTGTTGTTTTTCCTCCATATGTCCAAAGACAGAATGACACATAGCAGAAGAATATTTGAAAGAGTCCTTAGAGCAATATAAAAGTTTTCCATGGCAACAACATCTAAAAGATGATGAAACCCACACTGCAGAGATGCTGCCTGAGGACATCCATTTTAAGATTATAACATGCTTAACCCTCATCAGCAGAGGGAAACATGGCTCCTTGTGCAGTATAATGTCAGCCAAATTTAGGATCTAGCCCAGAGCTCATTAACTGGGATGAATGGATAAATCTCATTTAATAATTTGAGAAATTTACTTCTTCACACTTTCCCCAGAAAGCAGAGTTTTAAAAGATGCATTTCCCGATGGTGAGAGACTGTTCTCATTACAGTTATCTAAGCATAAAAAGTGTTTTCTCATCTTTCAAAAAGGTTGGAATCATATAAATACAATGAGAAAAAGGAGCTCTAGCATATTGCAGTAGTATGTTGAGAATTGACTGTTGTCTTGTAAAAATGCTTATTTTTTAATAATAACCTTTTAAAAAATAAATTACATTAAAAAAAAATTTACGTCTTGAATTTAAACACCACAGAATAAACTTCAAAGCTGGTTCCTGTTGAAAGCGATTAGTTCTCTGTAGCAACCAAGAAGAGTTTTGTGCAGGAGCTCTGGTAGACAGATTTACTCTGTTCGTCCCAGCTACTTCAGACTAAGAGAGGAGATGAGGTCAGTGAAAAGAAATAGCTCCTTCGGGGAAATGCAGAGCATGTAAATACAGTGTATTTTTGGAAGAGCTTCTCTTTCTTTCTGTGAATTATATAGGTTATAAAGAATATTTTGGTCATATTTTCAACAGTTATACCACAGATATGTTGTCTTCCCTTACCCTTTATTATTAATAGATTATTAACCATGCATACCAGCTCTAGCTTGAAAACATAAAAATGAAGCTAAAAAGATATTAGGAAGAATTTAATACCTCCTTCTGCCCTTTTGAGTCTTTTAGTGTACCTGTATGTATCAGCAGCAGTGTATCTGTCACCAACCCACTTCCTCTTTTATGTAATGACCTGAGTTGGACTGGAAAATATTATTTCCAAAAAAGAAAGAATTTGGAATATGTACCAGAAAGATAATCTCATGCACCTTACTAGAATACTAGAAATAGACCACTTCTTAAATGAGAGACTCATTTATTTTCACAAGGTTAAGCTATTTCCATTGAAGAGGTGCTCCTCCATGGGGGAGGTGGGCATAAGTGGATGCTTGGGGCACGAGGTTTCTCTCTCCCTGTTCCCTTGGTCACGTGTACCCCAAATCCTGTCCCCTATTGGTCACTTTGAATGTAGCCCGCGGGAATCCTGTACTTAAGGGGGTGTTCACGGCACTCCAGGGGTTGTTCTAGAGCTGTTCTAGGGGAAGGTCGCTGTCGGAGTCCCTGCCGGNCGGAGTCCCTGCCGGGCGCCGGCCATGTGCGGCCAGGGGGAATAAAATCTGGAAACATCTATCAAATATTGTGTCCTTGATTCCTCCACAGGCCAAGGCTGTCTCCCAAGGAAGGTTGCAGCCCCCCCACTGCAACATTCCATATAATTACCTTACCTGCAGTAAATGAAAACATGGAATAGTAACAAAGTCTGGAAGTGAGAGTCTCATCATCACATCTTCTGATCAAGAACCAGATAACATTAAAGAGAATTATAAGTATGATGCCCTCCACTAAGAGCAGGCGTCCATTTATGATGTAGACCTCCTAAAACACCCTAAAATTATTACTGTATTTGGCCATATCAGCCATCCTTGCGAACCTAGAAGGAATACTTTTCAATGAAATTATTATCTAGCAATGATTCACTATTACACCTTTCTCTTATGTCAGCTGGTTGTATGTCATGCAGTTGGCTATTCCAAATGATAGATTTTGATGAAGAAGATACACTGGAGAGCTTCCATTTATTTCTAATAAATTAAAAATAAATTTAAAATATTAAAAAGAAGAGTTTTCCTATGTGCATCCCCAGCTTCCTGTTAGCATTGTAAAAAAATATACATGGGATTTCATAATTTCAGAATGCACCTGACTAATTGAGAACTTCTTTTTGACAGCATGAGTGTTCCCATCTGGCATTCAGCCAAGAAGGATTTTTCATTGGTGTTTTCAGCATGAATAAATCAACTAACAAATAACTTCCTCTTTTCTCAAAGATGCTTAGGCAAAAATGTAGCTAGCAGTGCTTACAGAAATTTCTAAGACTGTTTTGCCACAGTTTTTGACATTTTAAGCCCTGAATATGGATTATTTTTATTAAAAAAAAATCCACAACTGCTGTTATTAGTTTAAGATAGGGTGACAGGGAAGAAATTCAATGAGGGCTGCAAACACCCATGAACACTTCCAGTGCTGGAAGATTTACGGGGTCAGTGTGTCAGTTTCTTTTAGACAGCTGGGTGACTGGACAGCACTGCTGTTCCACTGATACGTAGTCCCACTCACAGTACCATGGCAAAAGTGCAGTGGTCTCTTTGACTTGCTCGTTGAAAGATGAGGCACAGTTACAGGAGGGCCTACAAGACTGGACTACTGAACGAGCACCTACTGCACTGACTCAGGAGAGGTAGCTGGATCTCTCTAACCTGTCCATAGGACTGTACTATACATCACTGGTGGAGCAGAGATACAATTACAGATACCAAGATCTGGGTATAAGGTTTGAAGAGGGATATGTCAGCAAAAAAGTCTGTTTTAAAAATTAGTCAATTTAAACCAAAGCAAAGCCTGATAAGTAGACAATATCCCTTTAAGTGGAAACAGCAGCAGTATTCAAGCACAACTATTTCATTCTAAAAGTAATAAACGTGAGGAATAAGTTGTCAGGTAAGCCCATTGAAGCACATACTATAAATGAATTTAAGAGACAGCTAGAAGTTTTTATAGAGCTAGGGGGGAAATTAAAGACAGTGACAAAGCAGGAAAACTACGCTGAACTAACATATTGAAGACAAGTTTTCTGGTTCTTCCTTCCAACATTTCTTTATGTTCATTACAAAGTGTATCTGATACTTGTTATTTATGTTAGAGAAAGGCAAAAAAAAAATGAAGCTGTTTCAAGTGCATTATCCCAAAGGTCCCAGAAACTTCACCTTCACTCCACTTATGGATGGGGAAAGTGGAAAAAACCCCCCCAAAAACAAGGTGGTACAGTTGAGACCTTTATTTTATCTAATTTGACATGCTGTGAAGCTAACAGGGCACAGAGAACCACTGGTCACAGGGGAGAAAACACAAACAATATGACTGAGCTTACATCTTTCTCGTTGTGTTGGGTCATATTTCCTACATTAGATTTTGTTCTGCTGTATTGTAAGAATCCTAGAACTGCATCAATAACTCTTCCCATTGGATTGGATCCATCTCCCATCGAAGTTGGGAAGACTGTTATTGATTCACCTGTGAGTTGGACAACTTTAGAATATGGTCCGTCCTGTTCAGGGAAAAAAAAGGTACTGCAGCTGGTTGAAATGCACTGAGCAGAAATATGTCAGGATATTTTCTATTTTTCTTTTTTTTTGTAATGAAGTTGTCGATATTTTGCATTTGTCTTAGCAGTCGGGCATTGTTTTCCCTAATCTTTAGAGAAAATACATTGTAGGAATTATTTAAGTATTTCATTTGCCATAACCAATTATGCAAAGGGTCCAGGAGTTTCAATTTGAATACTGCTTAGTTCTTATTAAGTTTATTTTCTAGTCTAAAAAAGTCTAAAAATATTTCTGATCAGCCTTTTTGTTTCCATTGCAAGGGGAAATAAAAAGGAAACTTTGAAAGTTAAGCTTTCTCAGTTGTTCATGTCTCAAGTAACTCTAACAAAACCAGCTTTTCTTAACTGACAGTTTCAGGATTAGAATATAATAATTCCATTCTCTTCAGATTTTGCTGCTAAAACTTGACACCTGCAAAGATTTTGAGTGTTTGGGATTTATCTATCCACACAAGTGACTTCTAGTGTAATGACTCACCTGCATATAGATATACTGAACCCATCATTCTTAATACTTTTACCATTTCTGTCTCAAGTTTGCTACCAATAAAGTACATACATAAAGATCAGAATTCATGCCTATGGGTATTTGCTTATGTTTATTGTAGCTCGTATAATACATACAGTAGTAATTAGTCTTGGCAAAATACAAAAATACTCTTCCTCCATATGGAATTAAAATTATATCTGTTGGACAGTTTTTGTTGAATACTTAAGTAAAACATTCCACCAAATTAATTGCTATAATGGAATGTTTATCTGTTAATAAGCAGCAAAATTACACCTTGGTTTATGAACAGAAAGAAAACTAAAAAGCAAGAAAAATGTGAGCTCTGAATTTGAGCTTTTATCACCCAGATTCAGTAGATCTGCTTTCAGGCCTATGGTCCAAAGCACAAGATGTAAGAGCTGTAATAGTCATTTATAGCTGGGTATTGCACATCTCTAATCCTCGTGATGCTACTTGATAGCTGTCTAACAGTATTTTGATGATGCAGTGTGATGCTGAATCTTAGGATGGCTTGAGATAGTGGCAGAAGGGTCTAAAATGTCAAGTGGGGATTGGCATAATTATGAGCCCTCCAAGCACTTCTGCAGATAATAAATCCACAGTGACAAGAAATGTGGAAATTGGCCTTTGGAGACTGCAATCCAGCTGCTGTAGTAAGAGTCTTCATCTTACTAAAGGATCTAACACAAAACAGAAATTACTGGCTACTGCTTTAAGAGAAAAATAGTGCTGCAAAGAATTAGATATTTCTTATTTCAAAATTATAGCAAAATTATACAAAAATTATTGGCATATTGTTATGTATTTCTTATTCAGAATTTAGCTTCAGGGTATATTATCTGTTGTTTATTTTGAGTGTTCTGAGTCTAGCTGATGATGATCATTTAATTTTGTGAGATTATAAATATTCCACATTTCACCTGTAAAAGTGGCTATAGAATTATATCTACTCAAAATTCTATTCTTTATACTTTCATTTTTCAGTGTACATAGATAAACACACATTTTTGTATTGATAAATTTCCTATTTAATAGCGCACAGATTTTAATCTGATTTTTAGAATATGTGTAAGACAAATACATATATGATGTTTTGAAATGCTTAAATCATAATTTACGGGCAGTGAGATACAAAAAAACAGGGAAAGGATTAAAGGACAGGTACTGTAGATATGTTTATCAGATTAATTAGAATGTATGAGACAGATTTGTCATATTTAGTTCTTGCTTGATGTAAGAGTTTTGTCTCATCAGAAATCATCTCAAATCTCTGAAAAAGAGTAAGAAATTCACTTTTCCTGTGCTGTAGTGATAACTATGAGAAGCTGGAAAAGAACAAGCTGAGAGGAGATAAGAGTAGGTGGCTCTATGTTATCTCCAGAGAGGTATTCAAATAATTTAAAATCTTCCTCAGAAGTTATTCTTCTCTGCCTCTGGTTGTAAAGGACGCTAAGGACTTTCAGCTACCATGGTGAATATAGGCTTCAACATTCATTGTGTAAAAGTGTATTAGAACATTTTCTAAATATTATCTAAAATCTTATCCAAACAGGAAGATTCTTTTCTTGGGTTGTTTGGGTTTCTTTGTTTTAATTTGGTTTGGTTTCCCATTTTGTTTTCATTTGGTTTTTTTGATGTTGTTTTAGGTTGGTTTTTTTTTTTTTTTTTTCCCATGGGGAAGTTCTATATATTTGCTTTAAAGAGAATTTGAGGATACAGTAAATGAAATGGTCTGAGGGCTACATTAATCTCTCTGAAAACCTGCAAACAGACAGGTTAAGGTATTTAAAAAAATCTTTGGAAGAAAAAGATAATTTTTTAACAAAAATCTGCTGACTATAAATAATTATTGTGACCACATGCTACAGATTCCAGTTGTGTGAAAAACAGCCATATATACCCTTATGCAGCTGTAACCTTGAAATCAGCTGGCACTACCTCTGTTGAATGTTTTTTCATCTCACTATTGTCCTTACATACAGGTTTCTCAAATATAAATACAAATTATTTTGAAATCAGTATTTCTTTTTCACCATGTAAGATGTAACATCTCTATCTTGATGAGTATAAATTCCAGTAATAATTTCATTACTTTCTTATCACTCATGAATCATTCAGACTTAAGCATTTTAACTATACAGTTAATTTGAGCTGCTGTATATATGTTTGCTTTCGTATATCTTTCCTTCTTTCTTAAACCCTGGAAGCAGTGCAGGTTCATTTTATTCTCTTTTAAACTAGAACTACAAAATATGAGCAAAATTAAAATTGTAGTCACATTTTTTTTAGATTTACTGGTGGATTCTTTTCTTCACACTTCAGTTTCAAATTATATTACAACTCCCATGTTTGTGTTTGTTTGCCATCCTCTTTCAGTTCACTTAGAATGTAGAGTGAACAAAAGTAATAGAAATTCTGAATATGTGAAAATACACTGCTGACATTGAGTTAACTTGACATAAATGTCCTAAAACTTTAGATACCCACTGTGGACATAAATTGTTGTCTCTTTCAATTAGGAGTTATGTATTATTAACACCTTCTAAATATTTTATGTAGAATTTTATTTTATAATAAGTGAAATAAATGCAGTAAGTCTAGCAAACAATAATACATCATTAAACTAAGAAAAAATATTTACGTATATTTAAACTCATATCTAAATGACTACTTACATTCTTAAAAAATGAATATCAAGTTAATAATAAATTAGAGAAAGAAAATTATATGAAGAAATCATATGAAGCCTCTCCTGGAAGAGGTCATGTTTCATGGCGTTGTCAAATATAATTTTTGTAATGGGCATAAGGTCTGTGACACACACATAATTCTTTGCTAACAAATAAAATTGTCAGTTTGAATAGCTATTATTTAAAGCAATGTGACCAACAATTGTTCCTACAGTACCTATATAGAGAGGTGTTTCCTATTTCATTCCTGGAAAATATCACCTGAACAAAGCAGTAATGAAGGAAAAAAAGTTAGAGAAGAGAATTTCCTAAAATATCTTGTCTTTTACTCCATTGGCTTTAAGATTACAATGCCATGTAGATTTTTATGTAGGTGGAAAGAATAGCTTTCCATATCACTGTGGTCCTTTGTCTTTAGCACAGCTGCCTTTGAATTTTCATTTCATATGGAGAAAAAAAAAAAGAAGAAAAACAAAACAAAACAAAAAAAGCCTCCAAAAAAAACTGTGAGCACATTCATCTGGAGGGAAGCAACTCAGCAGTGACATCATCAAAGGGATTCAGCATCAGGGTGGTACTCAGTCCCTGCTCCTCTGGCCATCTAACAGATAAATATCATGCCACAGTTATGTCTCACTTTCGCCCCAGTCTGAAGAGAACAGACGCCTGCACTGATGATTCACTTTATCCGCACCCGGGTCTGGAACACTGAGAATAAATCTCTTTCTGCAGGTGCTTTTTTGTAATCGTTTCATAGGGAGAGACCCTTAAGACTTATCAGAGCACTTAACCAGTTCTGTAATCACAGAGGTCTAAATCACTTTGGATGTCTAATTTAACCAAAGAAAATTAGATGATTTTCACCCTAAATTATCACTTCCCACTGGGGAGAAAAAAAAAATGAAAAAAGAAGACTGAGAGGCCTCCATCCTGCTCATATTTTTGAAATATAAATCAAAAATAATATAAACATACAGGGAAAGTTCTGGGGTCAAGTCAACCAAAAATTTTGAAAGAACATCCAATAAATCTCACTATATAAATACCTGCACTCTCTTTAACACAGCTGCATGTGAATCTGAAAGTGAACACTTGTGGTTCTTAGTGCAAGAAGATTCTCAACACTTGCTTAAAATAACACAGTGCAAGAGCCATTGTTTCAAAATGTCACAAAGCAGCTTAGTGTTATCACATAGAGGTATAGCGATTCTCTCCATGAAATATGATTACAAGTGATTCTTGATATTTGCATGTGCCTTCCTTTCTGCTTTGTGTCTGTTCACAGTAGTTTTAAAGTGCATGTCAAGCCAGTAACGTATTGAAGTAATAATAGCTTCACACATACTGACAGCCACCAGGCAGTTATGTAAGGGAGTGAAAACAGGACTTACCAAAATTAGTTCAAAAGAATGTTAATTATTATTACACTATTTCTATTTTGCCTAAGGGATAAAAGTGATTGTTACTCTGTAACAATCTACTCCTATGGGTCAGTTAGAAAAATCTTTTTTAAATAGACTACTTTGTATATTTTTTTTTGTTCACAATACCTTAGAATTTTGTATGGCTTTAAAAGTGCTTTGCAGTTATGTTCAATCTCTAAAGGTGATATTTAGAGCACCATTTTGGATATCTTTATTTTTTAATTATTTAATCTTCCCTCCAAGACCCTCTACACAAATTCTTCATAATAGTGACTCTTGTGTCAAATAGAAGTCAGGTAAATTTGGTTTGCAATGGATTACCATTTTTATAATCCACTTCCTTAAATACCTCCATATATTTTAAAAACTTCTTTGACTAATTTGGACTGTCTTTTGTGCCTACAGTTGTGTAATTACTCAGTTACATTCAGATGCATGTACACAAATAAAACCAGCCTCCTCTCAGGAATCTCAGATCATGTGAGAGCCCAGAGTTTGTTGAGAGAGAAGCCTGCAGAAAAGCTTATGAGGCATTTGAAGCTATATTATTATTCTTAGCTGATTGAAGTATTCATCACAAGTCTTGTATTTGCTGACTGGAGCCCTTTATTCTGTCTCTCTGAACAGATGGAAATTTGTATGCTTTTGTTTCTCAGGACTGCTCCACTAGTTACTGCAAATATATTTGAGCTTTGGGATTTTTTATGAACTTTAGCAGAATATTCAGTCACTAGTATATTATTTGCAATTCACTATTTAAGATTTGATTGGTCTCTAAATCAATATAATTCTTGCACTCCTAAATTTTCAGACTAGAGGGACTGTAATGTTGAAGCTTACCTCCTGCTCACAACAGGGAAATTCTTTACCCAGGGCAGCATTAGAGCTGAACTCAGAATGAGGAGAATGTATATGAGCTTTTAGCAAATTGTAACTTTTTTCTCTTGTGCCTTTAATTTGCCTCTCTCTAAAAAATCTGATCTGTCTTAAAGAATGATGCTAAATGCTGAAGAGGCTCTAAAACCTTCTCTCTGTGCTCTTGCTAAGACTGACATCCAAAACCAAACTGATTTGTCCATCCCCCACTGCAGATATGTAAGAGACTCAAAATGTCACAATTGCCTTAAACACTGTCAAGGCCACAAGAAGGAACTTGTAAGATGAACCACCATGGTCAGAACTTGAGATAAGATCAGAAGGGAGGAAGTTACCGCAGGAAGACATTAGTTCCAAGTCTGGCAAGGCAGATCTGGGTAGTACCCTGGTAAATGCATCCAGAGGAAAATTCCCATTGTGGAAGACTGTGGATAAGGAAGAAACAGCTTATACATGTGCAGTCCCAAGTTGTTGGAAAAGCATCTGTGCCCTGTGTATTCCCGGAACTTGGACTGTATAAGGGTGATACCCAAGAAGAATGACTTGGGGATCCCCACCACTGACAAGACCAGAAGAAGGACCATCAGGATGCCCTCTGGAACCATGAGATTGTGACAGAATTCTGCTGAATCTGTCTCTCCTCAGTCTCTTTTTCTCCCTCTCACTCTCTCTCCTATTTCTTTCTACCTGTCTCTACCTCACATTTACTGTTAAATAAAATCCATACTATGTACCTTGGCATATGGTCTCGTTTGCACCTTAATTCAGGTAAAGGCATCTCTTAATAATCGGACCATAGTGGCATGTCACTGTAGGATATCCATTTATGTGTATGGTAAGTGAATGAAGCAACACAGGCTATTATGGTCCACTGTGCAACTTAACCCAGACAGTTGACCTTAAATGGAGAATGTCTGAATCAAACTTGTACATTAGGCAAGTACAAGTGAAACTGACTTTGGCAGATTACTTTGAGACATTGACCATTCTCTACATCTGTGAAGATGAATTTGCCATCATGAAATCCAGCATGCACCACTTTTTTCTCTTTTGTTAATACATTTTATTGTAACATTTAGCAGCATTATCTGTGGGAACAACTATATGACTTTTGCAGCAACTACCATAGAAAGAGTGTATTTTTATCACCTTATACAACTGATAGTTATTGATAAATTTTCATTTTCTTTAATTGTAGTATTCCTTTCAAATTAATGCTCTGGCAGCTTTAGCTACACCGAATATTCTCATGCATTTCAGCAGTTTTGTTTCTCCAACAAATCAATTCTCAGATTTAATATTAGGACTATGGACTTTTGATATGTCAATTAAAATAACAATACGCTACAAAAGAATCATTAAAAAAAGAAGAGAAAAATACAGAGATTGTAGTCTTTGGAGAACATATACATACATTACTAAGTCTACAAGAATATTTTCATTGTCATAACTGTATCTAAGAGAACCAAGCAATGCCATGGCTTTATTTTGCTAAGTGCTACATGAATATAAGGAGAGACTCAAGAAATACTGGCAGTCTAAGAGACATCTGAATAATTTAAAAAAAGGTTTCTTTTCTTACCTGATTCTAAAGATTTTCATAAAGCTTGAGATAATATTAGCTACCTGTAGATAAAAACTATCTAAAGAAAATAAGTAACAAATTATGCTAATTTTTTGGAATAAACTTGTTGCATCTTTATTATTTTAATGTCTTGATTATAAACCATTCTTTTGGCCTAGCTTCGATAGCAAAATTTCTATTACAGTTAATGAACCACAGCTCATTTCTTCTGAAACAAGTGCTAGTGAAAGATGGACATCTGTAAAATATATATAAGATTGCTGCAACCCCATTTGTACAGCTGTCATTTCAGACCCTAGAAAGTGAAAACTGATGTCCTTGAAACTTTTCTTGGAAGCCTAAAACTCCTTACTATATTCAGATACTGACAGGAATTGTTTCAATGTACCAATCTTTCTGAAATCAAGACTGGAGACCATGCAAGAAATGATAAGGAAAGCTGCCATTCTGACGTGTTCAGTGAAAAAATTTTACTACTTCAGAGCTCTATTTATCTTTGAGGTTCTGTCAGAAATATTTAGTTAACTACCAGCATTCTAGGCCAGAGGGCCTCTCTCTTGTCATTTTCAGCATCAGCTGGGTCTCATGTAGGCGTGCAAACAAGAATAAACTGCAGAATATTTTTCTTGTAGAACTTAAATAATTGAACATTATAACTATTGTTTCTCTGCTTCCAAGGTGTGACGAGTGCTTTTAATGCTAACTACTACTTTGTGTGCTTCATTAATTATGAAGTGTTATGTGAAATTTTCCTTATTTGGAAGTAATTAGTCTTGTACAAAGTAATTAAACTCATAAAATAATTCTTAACTTTCCCTTTTTGGTTTTAATGGTTATATTTCTGTCATGTTTTGAAATTCTGATGCATTTATATGAATTATAAGAGTGAATATCAATACTCTTTTCTAAAATGGTATCTGATAAAAGTTATGTTAAAAAAAAAAGCCTCCAGAAATAGGTGACGTCAACCTCAACAAAAAACAAACCAACAAAAAAATATCCCTAAATAATTAAAAAAAATAATAGACAAAGTAAAAATTTAGGGATAAAAGCATTTCTTAAACACATTGACCACAACATTTGACTAGAGTCTCAGCATGGCAAGATGTTTCAGTACAAAGTCATACTTTTATGAAACACTGTTGTGGGGTGATGCTGGCCGGATGCCAGACACCCATGGAAGCCACTCACTCACTCCTCTCTGCAGCTGGGTAGAGGAGAGAAGATTTTAAAAAGGGTTCATGAGTTGAGATAAGGACCAGGAGAGATTGCTCACTAAATACCATCAAGGGCAAAAAAGGTTCAACTTAGAGATAAAATGTGAATTTATTACGAACAAAATCAGAGCAGGATAATGAGAAATAAAATAAGCCCTTAAAAACATCTTCCCCCCACCGCTCCCTCCTTCCCAGCAGCACAAGGAGACAGGGAATGATGGTTTTGGTCAGTTCATTACCCAAGGTTTCTTCCACTACTCAGGGAGAGGAGTCTTTTCCCTGCTTCACCGTGGGGTCCCTCCCACAGGAGTTCTCCATGAACTTCTCCAGCGTGGCTCCATCTCATGGGCAACAGTCCCCCCAAAGCTGCTGCCACGTGAGTCCATCCCATGGGCAACATTACCTCTCAAACTTCTGTGGCATATGTCACACCTCCATGGGGTTCAGTCCTGCAAGGACAGGCTGCTCCAGCCTGGAAGCAGGGCCCCCTCTCTCCATGGGTATCCCACTGGATCACAGCCTCCACCAGGCATCCAGTTGCTTCAGCATGGGCACCTCCCCCACGGGCTGCGGGTGGATCTCTGCATCCCCCGGACCCATGGGCTGCAGGGGGACAACCTGTGTCACCATGGTCTGCACCACGGCCTGCAGAGGCGTCTTAGCTCCACCACCTGGAGCACCTCCTCCCCCTCCTTGTCCACTGACCTTGGTGTCTCCATGTTGTTCTCCTCACATGTTCTCATCCCACTCTTGTCTAACTGGAATTAAAACCACTTCACAACCTTTGTTTTGATTGTTTCTTAAATATGGTATCATAGAGGCATTACCACCATTTCTGATTGGCCCAGCCTTGGCCAGTGGCATGTCCATCTTTGGAGTCATCAAGGATTGGCTCTGCTGGACATGGTGGAAGCTTCTAGCAGCTTCTCACAGAAGCTACCCTGTGGCCCCCGTGCTGCCAAAAACCAGGCCATGTAACCCCAATAAAAACTCATTAACATTTTTCAAATATAAATGATTGAGGCCAGGTCATTTTCTTAGTTTTAAATAGAAAGTTTTTATTTAATTAATTACCAAAAACCTATATTCCTTACTGTTTGTAAAAGTTTTTCATAGTAGAATTATTCTCAATATGTTTATGTGTAGTAAAGGCTTTGGAACACTACAGGATGGGAGAATCTTCATACCTTCATATTTATTAATATTGAAAGTGTCTTGGCTACTCCTTTTCATTTCTTTTTTTCTGCAAAAGACACATTTAAGATATGGTAGTATATTTTATGGCCCATTTAGAATCTGATCTAGCTGACAAGACTGCCACGGACATGAACGTTGTAATGTGGACAACTTCCCGGCAGGAAGTGGAATTCCAAATAACTTCATGTCTGCTAATGAAGAGGTCAATGGATAGTGCTAATGTTCTGAAAAAAAAAAACTCTATAGACCATTAGCAGTTCCTGGAAGCAGCCATATGAAGAGATAAGGCTTTTGAAATCAGATGTAGATTTTTAATCTGTTAAAAAAAAAAAGGAGAAATAGGTATCATGTTTCATGTAGATAAGTCATTTTCATTCTTCACTTAGTCTCCTATCAAAAAGATATATGAGTATGGAAATTATTTTCATGATATTAGTGATCTCATTTATATAATTCTAAGCCTGTGAATGTTATTTGCTAAACAAAAGAATCCACAGAAGTTGGAAATACACTGCAGAGACTGGTACACAGAATAAAATGCAAATTCTCTGAATAAAGCTAGGCATAAATAGACACTTACATGTGTCATGTTTATTCAGATCATTCTGTAATTATAACATTACTTTTATAAGTTAGAACTTACTTTCTCAAAACACTGCAGATGTCCATTTACTTCTTATTCCTGTTTAATTTGTCTCATTTCAGCCCTGCTTCTATGGCTGCTGGTAATTCCAACAGGGACAAGAAGGATACAGGAGTGGTTAAGAGACAGCAGGAACTGAGTGTAAAGTGAATGCACTTTAAGACAAAACTAAGGTAAGTTTATGAGAAATGTGTCCTTCACATTAGCATAAAGCAGACTGACGTTCTAACACTGCTGTACTTCAGGAAGTTCCTAATGTCACTTTGCCATCTCTTCTTTAGCAGATGGTCTCCTTTTTCTTCAGCAAATGAAAACAAATGAGAAATAGAAATGTAATTTTTTTTGTCTTATTTAGTGTAAGCATTCAGACTGTTGGTATTTGAATACTATTATTACTAGTATTTGGTTTCTGCACTTTCTGTGACAAATGATATGCTTCATCTCTCACAAAAACAAGCAATTTTCACCATAGAGTCGTAAAGACTAAATTAAATATAATACATATACTCCATGTGTCTTGGGGTGACTTTATGATGCTGTATCCCCTACTGCCTGCTCTATGCCAGACATGAATCCTGTGCCTTCCCCTTTAAGCTGGGTCTGAGAGAAAGGCACAAATGAAGGTCTCAAACGAAGACACCATGTCATTAAAAAGTGTACAAGATAAAGTATGAAAATAGATGGAAGGCAAAATATTAAGAAGACATAAAAAATGCTAATCCAAATATTTCTTGTTCAAATTAATGATTTTGTATTAATAAAAATAGACACATTATCCATTTACTCACATGGCATTCCTGTGGCACAGAGCAGAGAATGGTTTTCAGTAAGAATAAGGAGTGTCTTGAAAGAGACAGTATGACTCCAAAGTAGCCTTTGAGTGAATTTTTTGTCTAACAGAATAATGATAGGCTGTATTAAAGCAGTTTCGATTTTATTCAAGTTATTTTATAAATTTTGATCAAAGCACAGAGGTTAAAAGACATTTTGTAATCATTTGCCCTGAAGCCACAGTAGCATCTTCCTCTGTTATGAAGGATCAGCCTTGACAACAACAGAGAGAAAAGGGCAAACTGGGATAATCCTCTGAGTTAAACACACATGAGCTGATAGATGGGCCTTTTCATTTACTGGCTGTGAATGAAGGAATATGTTGCTATCATCTGTGCAGCAATGCACAAAGCATGGACTCTCAAGGAATCAATGTTCAGCCTTTTTACAATTATTAAATTACTGTACCATTTCCAACAGCTTTCCTCTGGGCCATATATTTTGTCCTTAGTAACTAAGCTTGTTTGTTCTATATATTGGAAATGAGACTGTCATTACATTTTTATGACTCTTTTATCTAGTCATGTTGTTAATACTAACAGCATTTTTAAAGGCATAAGGAGTATCTTTGCATCTTTCTCTAATAAAGCCTGGGAGAAAATGCATTTCTAAATTGATAATGTTTCTGTCTCTAATTTAAATACATTTGATTCTAATTCACCCTTGGGAGTGCAGACAGTGGATATGTGGTGGCTAAGTAACATTAACACAGTGTATGATGCCATAATAATTTCTGAGGTAGGAAGAGCTTTAAAAGGAAATGGTCTCCTCATATTTAGTTACATGCTTGAGAGACTGCATGTTTTTCAGCAGCCACTCTCTAAGGCTTACAAACTGCAGCTTGAACACTGCATCACAGACATAGTCTGCAGGACATCACTGGAAACATTATCCCATGCATTAACATTATCCTCCTAAGCAGGCAAGCTGAAACATTATCCCAAAGAATTAGCATTATAACCACTCAGAGCAATTAAACTTTTAGCAGGCTTGTATAAGCACTGCAACATCAAGACCTACACATGGGATCAGGAGCTTTATTTTTCCAGAAATTCCAAAAAAAGGCAGTAAAAGTCATGAAAGTGCAGTTACAACAAAAATGTTTATTTCGAAAGTTATTGGTCTGTTCACAATAAAGTCAGGTTGCTATCATTTTGCCTGAATGACTACTCAGTTTTAGGAAATTCTTACTAATACACCTTCCAGGATGCTTTAAGAACAACTTAATTTTTTTTTCAAAATAGCTTATTTATTAAATTACATTTCTAGGATAACTGGAAGAGTTTTGTTGCTGTTGTTAAAAAATAAAATTATCATTCATCTGAGAAATGATTATTAACTTGTTGCATACTCCCTTTGTTCTTCTACATGCTATGTGACTTAACTGCTTTTAAGGAACCCACTTGGTCTTCTTGTTTTCATATCCATCACTCTTTCTCCTCTTCCCCTGATGGCTACAATAAACACCTTTCTGTTGTTGTGGCTGTCAAGAATGCTTCATATCAGTGAGTAGTTCCATTTTAATATAAATTTCTAATTTATTTGCACTTCATGCTACAGAAAATCTCCAGTCCCATCTCTAGCACATGGAGAAAGAGTATCATCTCCTATATTAAATTTATTTTGTTGCACTGAATGGCAAACCTTTAAGTAACAAATCCTAAATTGCTGCTGTTGTATGTTGCTAATGAAATCTGTAAACTTACATGAAACAATTTCAAGTTTCATAATATGTGAAAGTACATGAGGAGACATTAAAATCATTAAAATCAACAAGAATTCATGCAGTTTCACCAGTTCACTTTTTATTTTCTATAATGCTAGTCATACCTAACCCTCACAATTTGTCTCCCAAAGTCCAGATTATGTGCTTTTGTTTTCATGTGCTGTACTTACCTCTCTTAAAACAGTGTTCAATTTGAAGCAAGTCACAATCCTTTAACTGATTTTGCCATTTGTCTGTGTTTCTCCTTTTGAGTCCTAGACTCTGTTAATGGCAGTCGAGCTCTGTGTGTGCATCCACAATTCCCTGTGGAAATGAGTTTGCCATCTTCATTTTTTAAATGCCTCAGTGTACGTCCATTGTACTGGGCTTGCTAAGTGGCTTACTGATGCTGAAGCACTGAAGCTGCCGCTTTAAGTAAAATGCACTCTAATTTAATTATCAGTGGTGTCATGTTATTGCCTTGCTTTTTGATCTTTAAGCTGCAAATTACATTTCCATCCCATCAACACATTTGCTTTTATAAAAACAGTTAGTTCACCAACTGTATTATACAAATAATATGAACATTCTTTACAAAGAATTCCACAATTTATCAGTGTTTTACACTTCATTAAACAGAAAAATGGAACAAATTATATTGGAGATAGAATAGGGTTTTAATGCTGAAAATTTTATATAGTCATTTAAAACGTTCTCATACACATCTGCCAAAAATGTTAAGTAGCTAATTATAATTTTCCCCCTACGAAATACAATAATGTGGTGATAAAATGTCTCTTCAGAAGCATCTGTAGGAAGCAGTCCACAGTAAACAAAAAAGTTGAAAGGACTGAATTCCTCAGGTTATTTTTCTTCTCTTCCTTCTTAATGGAAAAGGAAAAGCATAAGGTTGTGATCTTGATTTTAGTTTTTCTTGTTTTTTCTTCTGTCAAGGTCAAAAAGCTTGCACTTAAAATTGTCAATCTTTACATGGCACCTGTTTGAATATTTGACTGCTTGCTAGACTTTTTGTCACAGAGGTTTTAAATGACACCTACTTCAGCCTCTTTTTTACCTTATATAGATAATATTTACGTATAATGAAGGGCCTCTGGAGAAATTTTGTATCTTACTTCTTTTTCCAGACTAGTAACTTCTGAGTTTGAATAAGCTAGTAGTTGCTTCTTTCTAAATAATTTTGATAGCAGATAAGAAACCCAAACCTATTTAACTTTAATTCATTTAGTTAATAGACCTGAGTATTAATTCTTTGGCAGTAGCTAAATTGAAATAAACTTGGAGGGGGGGGTGGAATAAAAGGCAAAACAAGGAAGAAAATCATTCAGGATACTACATACTAACTAGTCCTTGAGGGAAAATTATATGTCTTTGCTCAGCATGAACAGGCATAAAAATAGCACATGCTTTTGGAACATTAATCATATAACCATATTTATACATATAGGTTTTACCATGTGTTTGCAGTAGTAAGTGGACTGGACTTGGCCAAGAAATTTAATAACAGGTTTTCAAATTGACATTTCAGAAGATATTATTATTTTCCTCATATTATCATTAAAAGCACCTTTACACATATTGACTTGGCTGTGTGTGCCAGCCTGACATGCTGTATTGTACTAAAGATACCACTCAGGTTCACGGCATGTCAGAAATGTGCATGCACTGCCATGAACACCTTGGTCCATCTCTTCAACACCCTGCCTGGGAGCATCAGCAGCTCCTGTCAGGTCCTCCCAGTGGGGTCTCTTCCACAGGCTCTCCCCACAAGGCAAGTGCTCCTGATCCTGTACATTCCGGTTTCCCTTCGGCAGACTTCTTTCAGTTTGCTGGTATTTTCTCTGTTGTTGAGCAGCCCAAGAGAGGTATTCAACAGAGGAGGTCAAGAAAAAGCCTCCCTAGTCAGGTGAAGGCAAAGTCAGGTGGTAATTCTGCTAATTTTCCTAAGACTTTTTGCATATTTTCTACCTTTGAACTACAATAACTTCAGCAAAGTTCAAACTCTCATTTTGAATTCTAAAATACAAGATAATAAAAATGCAGCTCACCCCATCTCCCCCTAAAATGGAAAAAAAACCCCCAACAAAACAAGAAAATGCATTCTCTAAGAAAAGATAAATTTAGATAAATTTTAAGTGGTTTTATAGATGTTATTTTTATTTCACTTTATGTAGCTTTTTTGTTAAAGAGAGTGTAGTGCAATTTTTAAAGTTTGATATTGCTCACTTACTGGATGACTTTAAAGATCTCCTACATCCATTTTTAATCGTACCACAAAGGAAATTAAGGTGGTAAACATGTCTGTCATATAGAATTCCNTAAGAGACGTTTCCCAGGTTGTCTGAGTTAAATTGGTGTTGGAGATTAGGAGAGAGAGGTGGCTTAAAGATCGCCTTTGAGATCAGTATTTGCTGCCATTGTACCAGTTATACAGCTGCTCCTGGAAAAATATGTCAGGATAGAATTTCACTCTTTACATATGGCCCACAAATTCCCTTAAACTATAATACACAGTATTTTCTTTATCCAGCATAACTGAAGTAGTGGGACAGGAAGCATATTGTGCCATTCAGAGTCAGGTGACCTACAAAGTAAAGAGCTTAATTTATGCTAGAGAAGCTTAAAGCTTATCAGCATGATGAATAAAAGCTAAAAATAGCAGAGGGTATTTTAGGGACCAGGGTTAAGCCTTTGAAGATAACTTCATTGAATATAAAATACCACTAAATATACTGTGTCACTTGCTTTTCTGTAAGTACAGAATGACCCCACTAGATATCTTTATCAGGTTTTCTGCCTTTTTTATGATTTCTTCTTTTCATCAGGCTAAAAGGTATGTGGTTGATGTAGTGACTTTATTTTTAATATCTTTTATTTATTGTTTATAGATGGACTTAACTATGCATTTGAATTACGGTTTGTTTCAGTGATAGGTATGCATGTAAAATATAAAATTGTGCAAGCTCTGCAATTCCTGTACTGAATCTTATCTTAAAGAAACTCTACCTCCAAGATCACAAACCCTGCACACATAAAAAAGAAAATTATGGTGTAGCTTCCTGAAATATGTTTCATAGTAACAGATCAGTATAGGTGAAAAAAAATGGGTAAAGGAGTCCAGGGAATGGAAGTAAATAATTTTACTCTATTTTTTATCTCCAATAATACTGAACTTATGCAGAGCTTTGGCCTAACAAATTATTACTGTGATATAAGTTTAGAGTTATTAAAGACGCCCACTGAAATAAAATTACAAAGACCTGTCAATATTTCATTGGGTCAGAGTCCAGGAAAACTCATTTATGTTTGGACTTCATGATCTTAAAGATCNTGCATTCTCTAAGAAAAGATAAATTTAGATAAATTTTAAGTGGTTTTATAGATGTTATTTTTATTTCACTTTATGTAGCTTTTTTGTTAAAGAGAGTGTAGTGCAATTTTTAAAGTTTGATATTGCTCACTTACTGGATGACTTTAAAGATCTCCTACATCCATTTTTAATCGTACCACAAAGGAAATTAAGGTGGTAAACATGTCTGTCATATAGAATTCCCTTAGAAATTCAAAACTGGGATTCACTGATCAGTTGAAGATAGAGAAATCTATTTGGTGTTTTTCTAGTGTCATCTTTCATTGTCGTCTTACACATCCTGGTGTATCATTACACCATTCTGAATGGCATTTTCAATTCCAGCAGATTTTCACTATGTTTCACACATGCACAAGTGGACAAGCAACATCAGAATAATATAG